>VZTO01028111.1:44720-82230 GCA_013400615.1 Syrrhaptes paradoxus | reverse complement strand
CCAGAACCAACCCATAACAAATCCTGAACAGTTTATACAAAGGATGCCAATGTATAAACTTTTATGATTTTAGCACCTCTGTGATGTGCATGTGGCACCTCACCTTTTTTAATGCTTAAAAAAATAAATCTGTTAAATGAGCTAAGGAGGTGAAAACATTTAATTCAAATAATGTGTGCTGCAGGCAGCCACAGGCATAGTGCTGTAAACTCTGTGCACAAGAAAAAAAAATTATTCTGGATCAGTAAGGGCAATGATGCATAGAATGGGTACACCCGCCTTCTTGGCCAAGGCATACATGCCTAAATGCAAAAATTCCAACTTTTAAAAAATTCTGGAAGAGCTGTGATGATAAGAGAAAAGATTTTACCTCTGTTTTGTCGCAGAAAAAGGAAACTGTTAACATGTTGACCTTTTAATGTCTGATTTATTGTTATTAATCAGTGCTGTACTTTCTCTTTTCTTTTCTAACACGAAAGTACTCTGCAGCTCAGAGAGGGTTCTCCAAAGGTTAAATTGGCTCAATCCTCGTTTTGAATGTTTGTTGTATCGGACGGTGTGCCTCTTCTTAAGAAAGGGATCAGGTGGCTTAAGGGTAAAACATTTTGCTCTTGCTGCCTTCAACCAACTTCAGTAGGCAGAGCAGCAGAGGAATACAGTAAATCCCTAGATCTCATTAAGTGGTATCAGGAAACAGCACAAATAACCTTCGCCAGACAGCAAGGAACCTGTTGTTTTTGTTGTAATGTCAGACTGCTGGCAAATGAAGTGCTGACTGTAATTCAGTGGTTATAAAAAAATCATTTAAAAGACAAGATCGCTAACATTTTTTTTAAACGAGCGGTGAATTACAGAGCTAGCTAGCTAGCCTCATTTAAACACTCTTAAATATGCAAGAGACTTTAAACAACAAATCTGTCTCAAACACACACTGCATAATTCTGGCATCTATTTAACTGCTTGTATATATGAAAGAGTCAAGCACGGTGAAAAAAATCAGCTGTCTGTGGCCAGTAACTCGACTGGTTAAGATAAGGAAAGACAAGTTTTACGCATTTACAGAACTGCCCTTCAAAAACTGCAAAGGTTACCCTGGGACGGGAGGCGGAGCAGATGGCATTAGGGAAACCCATTTCACTGGAGGAAAAGCCATACTGATTCTAACAACTAGAGTCAAAGCAATTCACATGTTTTACACTTGAGAAGTTGGCAACTTTATAGAGCTTCCTCAATCACTAAACGTTAGGCTTAGTCTCCCTAGAAAGGGCATTCTGTTCACGCTGAGCTTGCCAAGCCTCACAAGTACTATTTGCCCAATTACCCACATGATGCTCTCAACAATTCACATCTTCTCTGTCTCCCTGTGCTTGCTCCAAAGCTCAGGAATTATCTTTCTTTTTAGAGACCCTGAGGCTTCAGGCCCAAAAAGGAGATTGCAAGTAATTACCATACGCTGAAGTATTTGATTTTTCTCCTGTAGGCATTGCTATTCCGATCCCTATCAGAGGCATTGAAGATGGAAATGGCAACTCGACAAACATCACGTGTGTCCTGATGCCTGACCGCTTTCACGACTTCATTCTATACGGATCAGTGGCTTCGTTCTTCATTCCCCTCGCTATCATGATAGTCACGTATTTTCTGACAATCCAGGTGCTACGCAAGAAGGCTTACTTGATCAACAAGCCACCTCAGCGTTTCACGTGGTCAACAGTGTCCACAGTCTTTCAGCGTGACGCAACACCCGCCTCCTCCCCAGAAAAGGTGGCCATGCTAAACGGCTCCAGGAAGGACAAGACTTTGTCGAATTATACACCCATCTGCAGAACGTCTACGATTGGGAGGAAGTCCATGCAAACGATAACCAATGAACAAAGGGCGTCAAAAGTTCTGGGGATTGTATTTTTTCTTTTCTTGTTGATGTGGTGCCCATTCTTCATAACAAACATAAGTTCAGTTCTGTGCAACTCCTGCAACAAGGAGGTTTTTCAAAAGCTTATGGAGATATTTGTTTGGATAGGATATGTATCCTCAGGAGTGAACCCTCTTGTCTATACACTCTTCAACAAAACATTTAGGGAGGCTTTCAGCAGGTTTATCACTTGCAACTATTGGACCACAAAGCCTATCAAGGCCCTTCGGAAGCACTCCAACAGGATCTCTTTCAGAAGCTCTGTGGCAGAGAATTCCAAGCTCTTTGTCATGCATGGGATGAGAAATGGGATTAACCCCATTATGTACCAGAGCCCAATGAGGCTGAGGAGTTCACCCATCCAAGCTTCATCAGCCATTCTGCTGGATACATTGCTGCTCACAGAGAATGAAGTCGATAAAACAGAAGAACAAGTCAGCTACGTATAGTGGCACAGCAGCCGTGCCCGTATTATAGTATTACTGTATGCATTATTCTAAGTAACTGTGCTGTAAGAGGGTATAAATACTATTGTTTTCTGTTATTTATGCAAGCAATATCTTATATAAATTTATATTAATTCCTCTTCTCCAAAGTCTCCTCTACTTTAACCCCAACCCCAAGGTAGCAACCAAAACTTCCTTCTATGATAAACGACTAACGCAGAACTGTAGCATAAAGGAAGAGGGAAATAAATAAAAGCTAAATCAACTTGAGTATCTGACTTCAGTTCTCACCAACTCTAGTCTCTTCA
Organism: Syrrhaptes paradoxus; assembly: GCA_013400615.1. NCBI lineage: Eukaryota > Metazoa > Chordata > Aves > Pterocliformes > Pteroclidae > Syrrhaptes > Syrrhaptes paradoxus. Next base: position 79,564 of record VZTO01028111.1, on the reverse strand, counting down.
AAGTACATTTTTCTTATAAAAGCATCTCCGTACAAATACTGCTTAACATTCACTCTGGCAAGAAGAAAGAACACTCTGTAGGTAGATGCTCTACCATGAAACTAGCAGGAAGATACAAACTGGCTGGTTTTAATTTAAATCCATCTTTATGTAGACAAAGCAGCACACAAGTTCCCTGCATTGCCTCCTACAGATACCTTCCCCTGCTGAGATGGGTACGTATATCACAAGCAAAATCACTCGTTCCAGAGACCAAAAGGTGTACGTGCCCATTCCAGAAGGGTAAAACTGGTTCTTAGCAGGGTGAGAAAAAAAATTCCATGTACTGAAATTATGCCTTTGTGGTTTTACTGTAGCAGGGGGGACACCAGAATCTCATACCCATCCGAATTTCATCTCCATTACTCTCACCTACACATAAGCTTGGGAAATCAGCTTTCCCCAAAGTACTGGGGTTCTTAAGGGTAAGCAGTCAGCTCACCATTTTTTTGACAGTTTCCATTTACAGTAAAATGTTCAGCTCAGATTTGTTTTCATTTTTCATGTTTTCAGAACTCTTTAGCTACACACTAAAATTATGTATAGCAAAAGGCTTCGGTTTTTTCATGTGCAGAACAGAAACTACTAAAGATAACATGTCCTTCCAACCTTTATTTATATATATTTAACTTAAAACATATGCAAGTTCGAAACAGAGCCTAACATAACTGCCAGAGTGCTCCAGGAGAAAGTATTAAAAATTCTGCTGGGGTACTGAGAGTAATTTGGGCCCTTACTCCCCTTTCTGGTGATAGTCACTAGCCACTTAAATTAGAAGACGCTCTAACTGCTCTTCCTCCTCTTTTGTTAATCAGAATTTAAGAGGATACTGTAGTTAAAAGACAGAATTGTTTGATTGCTATAGCTGTGAAAGATTAATTTATCTAAAAATATGTGAGGATCAAAAGCCTTTACTAAGACTTAGATTACTTTGAAGCTCAAGGGGGGAGGGAGCAGGAATAAAACAAATCCATGAAAGCCCTAGACTTCCAGGTACATAGCTTAAAACTTCATAGACGAGTGTCTCATTTATCCCAAAGGAAGCACTCTGGAACCAGGTAAAAGTGGAATGACATCCCTGCAAAGAGGGATCACAGCAGAAAAATTAAAAGCATCATTTGCAATCCAGGAACCACCTTCCTGAGGAATAACGCCAGGGGGACATGGACACACAGCACCGTTCTTGGGGGGCTACTTCCCAACAGCCAGAGAGCAAGACGCAGTACTCTTAAAAACTCCTCTTGTTACTTAAATAAATCCATGCAGATTAAACAAAAAACATCCATACAGCAGGCAGCAATCATCTACTTTCAGCAACAACTTAGATTTTCCCTTTCCAGCAGGAACATCACAGCTGGCTCACAGGATCGGGAAAGAGCAGGAGGCAACTTAGTTCTCTTCTGTCTGACCCTGTTCTCGTACAGCTGTCAGTCTGCAATGAACAATGACAGGAGTGATTTACCCTAAGTGTCCCACAGAGAACAATTCCAAGGCCTCTTGGTAATCAGTGCTTAGACTCTACCAACAGGAAACAATCCTTGAAAGAGTCTCACCCAAAGATGTATTTTGTCAAGCCAGCATATAGATTTCTCAATTTTAGTAACCATAAATAGAAGCTCAAGATGTTCCACTTACTGAATTTAGTCAGCAACAATAAACCTAAATCAAAAGGACTAGTGACCAACCAAAAATGCAGTCTTCCTACAGAAGGAGGAAATTTCGCCACAGACAGAAACACATCATAGAGAAAACATCCACGTTTCATTTAACATGGTAAGCACTAAAAGAAATTCTTGTCCGCTGACAAAGCACATGAGCTAAGAGTTCAGGTAACAGTCTTGGAAAGTAGGACAGAGGGAAAAGAAAGATGAAGAGAAGATGCAGAACTATGAAATAAAAAGACAGCGTAATGGACTGCAGAGTTCTTGTTTTAGCAACCGTATCTACAAGAAGAGATTTGATCAAAGGCATTACCTTCATTAGCAAGACATGATTGAAAATATGAGAGTCACTGCAAGTTACTGTAAGAAAGCACAAGTCTGTTGTACGGTAACTAAGGACAACACTGCTTGTGTGGTACTGACACGAGAGATAGGATGCTCAGGACTACATCCATGAGCACCATCTTCAAGTAACACAAATATAAAATGCATTTTTACATGTTGACTGTGGAGTGAGATTATTTTTATAGCTTCAACTTCCTTCATAAAGATAACAGCCTAAATAATAATTGATAAAACGTTTGCAGTCGCTTGCTAGCAGAACACAAGACCTTTTTTACAGGAGTAAAGGGGTCATGGACTTCCCATTTAACAAAAAAAAAAAAAAAAAGACATTAATTTCTCTGTAGTGAAATGCTCTTAATTCTTTCAGAATCTGGTCCATATCAAGCCAACCACTTGGCCAGCTCTATGGCTCTAAATGCTACATAAAACAATAATTTACAGTTACCTAGTTTAGCTTTCCTCATTATCACAAACTTTTATCTGGTGTATTTAATTTATTTTTACACTACTACAGAAGCAAGGCAGACAAAACATCTACAACAAGCACGCACTACGGAAAGAAATATATTTTAGAATAACAATGGACAAGTACTGGTTTTTTGCTGTTTAATTATTTAAAATACATCAGGGGATACTTAGTCAATGTTCCGGCTGCCTATCTGGTTCAAAATTACAGCACAGAGATGCCAAGAGACTGCTCCAATGCACTCCAGTTTGGTCAGTGAAGACACACAGCTCTGTTTCCAGTTTCAGACCTGCAGATAAAGGCATTTCCAAATCCAAAAAGACTTCAGTGAAAGTCTAAGGCTTCTTCTGATCTGTTACTATCAACCTTTCACTGAAAGGGACCCTCATTCTCCTCCCTAAATGAATAAAATGATAGAATGGGTTGGAGGGTAAACAAAACCCTTTTAATCTTTCCTACACAAGGTATGTTTCACTAAATTCCTCTTCTTCACAATTACTACACTGAAGCAGTCAGTGGTACAGATCACAGAGTGACTGTTACCCTCACACTCGGTTACCCAGAAGATCTGCCACCTGCCTACTGGATAAAGGTAGGCTGTAGGAATTAAAACAAACTGTCCCAAGTCTTCCTGGAACAAAATCCTAGTATCTGATCTGTGTTTGCTTTAAAACAAATATATAGTGCTAAAATATCAAAGGATATGTAACCACAAAGAATACAAAAGCAGGAAACATTACTATTTGACTTGCATCATCCTAAAATGAAGCACTGAACATAAGCCATGCAGAGTTCTCCAAGTTTGGGTAGCCTACGCTTATCAGTTGAGACTACATCTTCCTTTCGGGACTCTCTAGAGGCTGCATTGTTCCCTCTCCTGCCTTTAGCCTTTTCCCGACAATGCTGCACTAAGGCAGAAGCAGCATCCCAAAAGTTAAGCCCTCCTTCCCCATGGCTCTTATTTTCCTGGACTTAACAACCGCTGAAACCCATGTTGAAGCCTTCTCTCTAACCAGATTTGTTATAGCTATAAAACATCTACCTCCCCATTTCGTATAGAAACTGAAGTGTTTAGATGCGCTGCATCGTTGCTCTGACATATAACAACATAAAAATAAAGCTTACTACATAAACCAATCACATCCCACTCTGCAATATAAACAAATAGCAATTCATGTTCAGAAGTGGTAAAAATTAAGATTAAAATAATTCCTTCAATTTTTAAAAAGTAAAACACTTTAAAGTTACCATGCTTTCCATCTCATCGTAATAGTCTTAAAAAAAAGAAAAAGGCTGACCAGAAATCACAAGCACCTTAAATGCTGTTTTCCAACAGCCACGATAAATATTTTATAAACCACTTTAGTAGAAAGGACTAATACACAAACATCAACAAGGTAAATTTGCTGTCTACGATCATGGGCAAAAGCATAAGGACTGGGAGAACACAGACACATTACAGTAGCCAAGTCAATACATCACTTCTCTTCTTGCTGTTTCACAGAAGAGTTTCTTGCACAGCCCTGCATCCACACTGCAGTCTCCAAACACCTCAAGCTTTATTCATGCCTCTCCACCATTTTACAATAACATCTTACTTAAAAGTGTCTCCTGTTAGAGGCAGCCAGTTTTCAAAAGAGAGAAGATGTAAAAAGTCTCAGGTTTTTATGCTGTACTACTTTGACTCTCTTGCTAGTTGTGAAGAGGAAGAAAGGGACAGCTTTGAAAGAATTCTCTTGCACCAGAGCGTTTTCTGATAATTTAATATAGTGGCATGAAAATGATCAGTTGCAAAATACATAACTAGTGCCTAATTTTTGTCAGGCACTAGGCTGACAGGGGAAAAAAGCCATACCAAGTCCTATAGCCAGCAAGCCGTGCTTTTGATCCCCAGTCTGCAGACTGATTCTAAACAGTCATCAAAAATAGAATTAACAGCAGCAGCACAGCTGGTCAACAAGTTTCAATTCTAAATACACGACCCCCTGAAAAGCTTTAGGGAGTCCAAGAAGAGAACAAGAGAGTTAGTTCTGTGCTATATGAACAGGACCCCACAATGTATTCTGTGGCTCAAGCAGTGCGATTACTACTGCTTTGCTCCCTGGAGTGACTTGCCTGCAGGTGTTCACACAGCCAGGCCAGCATGCATCCAACATCCACGGGTGTAACTGCTCTAGCAGCACTAACCCCTGCTCCCCTAATCCCTTCAAAACTCTTGCACCGTAGCTGATGTTTTGAGCAACACAGAGAGTCCCTCAAGTGTTCCTTTCATGGTTTACCCCTCCCAAAGTACCACAGGACTTGCTCGGCAAACACAGCCAGTGATCCTGCTGCAGAAGGAGAATTTCACCAAATTTCATCTTTGCTCCAGGCAAAAAAGGTGACTTTGGAAAATGGTGTAGGAAGAAAACTCCTGAACACTGCGGAAAGTGAATTCTAACTTTTTTTAAGCAACCTGAGAAGACAAAAGGCATTGCAGTAACAACCCCCACCAATCGATACTAATTTAAAGAGTCATAACTCCAGACTGTTTTCACTTGATATGTTAAGGAATATAGAAATTTTCTTAATGAATTATATGCTAAGGAAAGTATTGAATGTTGGAACTGGGTAATTTCATAACATACTGGAAAATTTAATTTTGCAATTCTTAGGCAAAACTTAATAAACTAGACTAGAACATCCTATCTAAACCCTGATTCACGAATTTTGAACAATGAAGTAGCCACACACATTCTTTTGCAGATTTTTCTAGTAATTAAAAAGTGCAAAAAAAACCCATAAAAAACCCCATTGTGCTTAAAAAAATAAAAAGTTAATTTTCAAGTTAAAGCAAAATCTTGTTGCTTTAAAAACTAAATGTCACATTTTACTCCATTATGTTCTATCCCATTTTACTCTGCTACTGTGCTGCTTTCATTCACAGTTCCCTTTCTGGAACCACACACAAAGAACTCAATGAGACTTCTTCGCACAAGAGCTTCAGTCATGTTCCTTCACCTAAGGTAAGATTAATTTCTGGGGCTTAGTCCACTGTGTTACAGACCTGCTCACCTCNTCGTATAGAAACTGAAGCGTTTAGATGCGCTGCAGCATTGCTCTGACATATAACAACATAAAAATAAAGCTTACTACATAAACCAATCACATCCCACTCTGCAATATAAACAAATAGCAATTCATGTTCAGAAGTGGTAAAAATTAAGATTAAAATAATTCCTTCAATTTTTAAAAAGTAAAACACTTTAAAGTTACCATGCTTTCCATCTCATCGTAATAGTCTTAAAAAAAAGAAAAAGGCTGACCAGAAATCACAAGCACCTTAAATGCTGTTTTCCAACAGCCACGATAAATATTTTATAAACCACTTTAGTAGAAAGGACTAATACACAAACATCAACAAGGTAAATTTGCTGTCTACGATCATGGGCAAAAGCATAAGGACTGGGAGAACACAGACACATTACAGTAGCCAAGTCAATACATCACTTCTCTTCTTGCTGTTTCACAGAAGAGTTTCTTGTACAGCCCTGCATCCCCACTGCAGTCTCCAAACACCTCAAGCTTTATTCATGCCTCTCCACCATTTTACAATAACATCTTACTTAAAAGTGTCTCCTGTTAGAGGCAGCCAGTTTTCAAAAGAGAGAAGATGTAAAAAGTCTCAGGTTTTTATGCTGTACTACTTTGACTCTCTTGCTAGTTGTGAAGAGGAAGAAAGGGACAGCTTTGAAAGAATTCTCTTGCACCAGAGCGTTTTCTGATAATTTAATATAGTGGCATGAAAATGATCAGTTGCAAAATACATAACTAGTGCCTAATTTTTGTCAGGCACTAGGCTGACAGGGGAAAAAAGCCATACCAAGTCCTATAGCCAGCAAGCCGTGCTTTTGATCCCCAGTCTGCAGACTGATTCTAAACAGTCATCAAAAATAGAATTAACAGCAGCAGCACAGCTGGTCAACAAGTTTCAATTCTAAATACACGACCCCCTGAAAAGCTTTAGGGAGTCCAAGAAGAGAACAAGAGAGTTAGTTCTGTGCTATATGAACAGGACCCCACAATGTATTCTGTGGCTCAAGCAGTGCGATTACTACTGCTTTGCTCCCTGGAGTGACTTGCCTGCAGGTGTTCACACAGCCAGGCCAGCATGCATCCAACATCCACAGGTGTAACTGCTCTAGCAGCACTAACCCCTGCTCCCCTAATCCCTTCAAAACTCTTGCACGGTAGCTGATGTTTTGAGCAACACAGAGAGTCCCTCAAGTGTTCCTTTCATGGTTTACCCCTCCCAAAGTACCACAGGACTTGCTCGGCAAACACAGCCAGTGATCCTGCTGCAGAAGGAGAATTTCACCAAATTTCATCTTTGCTCCAGGCAAAAAAGGTGACTTTGGAAAATGGTGTAGGAAGAAAACTCCTGAACACTGCGGAAAGTGAATTCTAACTTTTTTTAAGCAACCTGAGAAGACAAAAGGCATTGCAGTAACAACCCCCACCAATCGATACTAATTTAAAGAGTCATAACTCCAGACTGTTTTCACTTGATATGTTAAGGAATATAGAAATTTTCTTAATGAATTATATGCTAAGGAAAGTATTGAATGTTGGAACTGGGTAATTTCATAACATACTGGAAAATTTAATTTTGCAATTCTTAGGCAAAACTTAATAAACTAGACTAGAACATCCTATCTAAACCCTGATTCATGAATTTTGAACAATGAAGTAGCCACACACATTCTTTTGCAGATTTTTCTAGTAATTAAAAAGTGCAAAAAAAACCCATAAAAAACCCCATTGTGCTTAAAAAAATAAAAAGTTAATTTTCAAGTTAAAGCAAAATCTTGTTGCTTTAAAAACTAAATGTCACATTTTACTCCATTATGTTCTATCCCATTTTACTCTGCTACTGTGCTGCTTTCATTCACAGTTCCCTTTCTGGAACCACACACAAAGAACTCAATGAGACTTCTTCGCACAAGAGCTTCAGTCATGTTCCTTCACCTAAGGTAAGATTAATTTCTGGGGCTTAGTCCACTGTGTTACAGACCTGCTCACCTCCCATCACAAAACACTTCATTCAAAAGCTCTGTGTACCTAGCAGCTGACACATCACTGCCTCTCACCAGCATTCAATGCTTTAAGACAAGTAAATCCAGTTAGACTTCAATAAACAACAGTCCTAAGAAGGAGATGTCATTCTGGTAATGAAATCTGAGAAACTCACAGCCCACTTGCTCTTTACGTGTCTCTGCACACCTGCAGCGTTGAGACAGGCCGGAGCACACAATTAGTGCTAACTACCAGTTGCAGCAATGTAAAACCAGCTTCTAGATCCCTACACCAATGGACAATATTTCTTGCCAGGAACTGGAACACAGCTTTTTGGGTTATAATTTGAGAGAGTAAGGCAGGGGTAATCTGTGGGACCCTCTAAGCAGAAAATCCCTTCCATCGCTGCATGTCAATGCAAGGGTCTCGGCTAGACAAACCAAGGGCTCCCCCCGAACTCTGTCTGAAAGAAAACAAGTGATCATGTATTTTGTGCAAGTCATCAAGTGACAAGTATTAGCAACTACAACAGCCTAACATAAGCCTTGTGCCTCCAGTAGCCATTGATGATCAGCCGAAAAGTTTTAGTCCTCTGCTACCAAGTAAGGTGGAGACTGGAATTTACCAGGAAATGTTTGTCCCTATTGTGCAAGCAGGTTTTGGACTGCACCCCTCCAGAAAGGGAAGATGCAGGACAAGATCTGAACCACTGCAGAGCAGATCAAAGAGTCAAAGATGATGTCACTCATTTCCTCATCGCTGGATATGGAGAGAACAAGCCCAGAACTATCTTGTTCCAACAAGATGCCAGCACACAGTAAATGGTTTAGCTCAGCCTTGAATGCTTCTCATTTTGGTAGGAGCTATCAATGCCCAACTGTGTTTTGCATTTGTCGAAAAGACAAATTACATTGAAATCAGAGATCAAAAGCACAGTGTCACAACCTGTTTGGAAAAAAGATGCCTGAAACCATGGAATGCCTGCGTGGAATTTTGCTTCTGTACACAGATGCAGAAGCCAGTTAAACAGACTCTTCGGCTTCAAGAGAGACACAGATAGATCGCTATGCAGCGAGGAATGACCTGTGCTCACGAAAGCACTGGAGCAGAAGCTCTTGGGGGACGCCTGTTGACCATAGAGAGGATTTTTTCTGTTTGTAAACTATATTTAATTGCAGCCAGAACATGCTTCAGAAAAAAACAGAATGAAGCAGAGTCATTTCTACATTACTAACAACTTGGTTAATTGACTGGTCGTATCAGTAACCCTGTTTTTTAATACCAGCTTTAAGCAGCTCTTCTCTTGCTTTTTAGAACAAATTTAGACTGCGACTAACCCAAAGATGATGTGAACAACAGTCCTGGATGCAAGCATGCACTACCTCCTCTTGGACACGCTCTAAGGCTGCACACCCTGGCTCAGTGCTCAGACTACACAGATTACTGCATCAACAGACCAAAGTTTAGCCCTTGAAGAGCCTTCTAATCCCCCAAACTAACAACAACAAAAAAAAAAAACAAAACCCAAACAGTTCTTACCTAGGGAACTACAGAGCACTACAAAATCCCAGTTCAGTGAAAGATTTCATTTTGGAGAACCAAAACAATCATGACTATTTTGTGATGGGCTTACATTACCACAACATAAGCCCAGTAACCTGTCAGGGTTTAGCAGTGGATACTTAAACAACAAAGACCATTTTAACATCCTTCTTCGGGTTATTTTTACTGAAGCCACAACCTCCAGGAATCTTTTAGATGGCAATTAGGCAGATATATTTGTCTGAGTACTGCTGCCTTTAAGAGGCTTGGCATATGCACTGTATATTTAATTTTTAATTAACTCTCAATCCCGTAAATATTATTTTTTCGTTCTATTCATCAACTTCATCTAACTCTATTCAGACAATTAAGCTGTAAGCCCGGAAACCTACAGAAAGGCTCATTAAGCATCTGCTGAACATGAAGGAAGGCTTACAATTCTGAACCAAGTTTTATTCTCTCTCAATTTTTGACTTTTCAACATCCATTCAGTTAGCAGCTGATTCATTTTGCAGAAGCAATAGCATACACATTTCCTGAAAATGTAACAGACATCAAATTGCAGGCTGTGGAAGTGACCTAGGAAGATATTGTACCTGAACAGAATGAAACCAAGTGACTCAACAGCTGCCCGCCTCACATCATCATTCACATCACTCACCTACAAAAGGAAAAAAAGGACATTTAGAATATAGTTAAAACACTTGAGGACTCTGCAACATTTCAGGCCAGGCGTCAGGCACACAAGTTAATCAAGAAGATAGGATCATAGAGAAAGTAAGGTAACAATCGTGTTCAGCCTTAGCTGGAACAGCCTCGCCCTTGTTCACACACTCTGACTGCAGGTCTACCAGGGAGCAGGCAGACCTCGTCTTTTACAGCTTAAATTGTTTTTTCCCCAGCCCATCATTACACAGACTATTCAGTGCAAACCCACTACCAACTACTTTAGGATCATGTTCCTTTTTTGTGATACCAGTTTGAATATTCTCTCACTGAAAGTCTATTTTTCCTAATGTCAGAGACCCTGTTATTTCTATCACAGTCTTAAGGAAAGCTTTCATCACTTTGCAATCTCCAATTTGGACCAGAACATTAATGCTGTAGCCACAAAGACTGTCAAAGTGATGTGTTCTCTCTTCACAAGTTTCTTGCTATGTGCTCGTACTTACAGCCACATGCAGTAGGCGTCTGATAGCCTTGTTGTTCCCTGAGCCGCAGTATGCCATAGCGACGGTGTACATGCCAGAACGACGGAGAATTGGATCCTGGAAGAGAAAGCATCAATATTTAACATCCTTCCAAACAGGGACCCAGTAATTCTGACTTTAAATCTGTTCCGCTCTTGGGCCTGGAATGTGCAAACAGGTAGCCTCAGTGCTTCACTGTATATTAGGGATAATTAACAGGACAATCACCAAAGCAGGGTTGAAACTACCAGTTTCAGGTGGACAAAGTTGCTATGCAACAGGCTGCCAAACAGAGTATCTGGCAGATGTGTCATTTGGCTTCTTCTTCATCATCTGCTATTGACCACTACTAGATCTTTGAGAATGACCCAGCTACAGCGAGCCTCATCTTTTTTAATCATTACTCCCTGNTTTAGCAGTGGATACTTAAACAACAAAGACCATTTTAACATCCTTCTTCGGGTTATTTTTACTGAAGCCACAACCTCCAGGAATCTTTTAGATGGCAATTAGGCAGATATATTTGTCTGAGTACTGCTGCCTTTAAGAGGCTTGGCATATGCACTGTATATTTAATTTTTAATTAACTCTCAATCCCGTAAATATTATTTTTTCGTTCTATTCATCAACTTCATCTAACTCTATTCAGACAATTAAGCTGTAAGCCCGGAAACCTACAGAAAGGCTCATTAAGCATCTGCTGAACATGAAGGAAGGCTTACAATTCTGAACCAAGTTTTATTGTCTCTCAATTTTTGACTTTTCAACATCCATTCAGTTAGCAGCTGATTCATTTTGCAGAAGCAATAGCATACACATTTCCTGAAAATGTAACAGACATCAAATTGCAGGCTGTGGAAGTGACCTAGGAAGATATTGTACCTGAACAGAATGAAACCAAGTGACTCAACAGCTGCCCGCCTCACATCATCATTCACATCACTCACCTACAAAACGAAAAAAAGGACATTTAGAATATAGTTAAAACACTTGAGGACTCTGCAACATTTCAGGCCAGGCGTCAGGCACACAAGTTAATCAAGAAGATAGGATCATAGAGAAAGTAAGGTAACAATCGTGTTCAGCCTTAGCTGGAACAGCCTCGCCCTTGTTCACACACTCTGACTGCAGGTCTACCAGGGAGCAGGCAGACCTCGTCTTTTACAGCTTAAATTGTTTTTTCCCCAGCCCATCATTACACAGACTATTCACTGGAAACCCACTACCAACTACTTTAGGATCATGTTCCTTTTTTGTGATACCAGTTTGAATATTCTCTCACTGAAAGTCTATTTTTCCTAATGTCAGAGACCCTGTTATTTCTATCACAGTCTTAAGGAAAGCTTTCATCACTCTGCAATCCCCAATTTGGACCAGAACATTAATGCTGTAGCCACAAAGACTGTCAAAGTGACGTGTTCTCTCCTCACAAGTTTCTTGCTATGTGCTCGTACTTACAGCCACATGCAGTAGGCGTCTGATAGCCTTGTTGTTCCCTGAGCCGCAGTATGCCATAGCGACGGTGTACATGCCAGAACGACGGAGAATTGGATCCTGGAAGAGAAAGCATCAATATTTAACATCCTTCCAAACAGGGACCCAGTAATTCTGACTTTAAATCTGTTCCGCTCTTGGGCCTGGAATGTGCAAACAGGTAGCCTCAGTGCTTCACTGTATATTAGGGATAATTAACAGGACAATCACCAAAGCAGGGTTGAAACTACCAGTTTCAGGTGGACAAAGTTGCTATGCAACAGGCTGCCAAACAGAGTATCTGGCAGATGTGTCATTTGGCTTCTTCTTCATCATCTGCTATTGACCACTACTAGATCTTTGAGAATGACCCAGCTACAGCGAGCCTCATCTTTTTTAATCATTACTCCCTGTTCTGCTCCTGTTGGGGATCATAGGACTATGGGGACTGAGTATGAGGCTAAAGAAATACATGACTAAGCACTGTTGTTGTTGTATTTTTTATCAGAGTGAAGCAACCTGTGAAACTGTGTCTCTTCAGACCTACGTAAGAACTTTCCTGGTTCGAAACAGCCAACCCACTGCAGCTGGAGATTTCACAAAAGGACGGAAAGGTCAGCAGTGCAACAAAAGGGCCAGGGCTTCAGTCACAACTAAACTCACCTTATCTCTGCAGAGGCTCTCAATGAGAGCATCTGCCTCCTCCATCCTCCCATACATGACCAGAGCAATTCCAACCGCAAGGCCTCGCAAAATCTTCTCATGCTGGGTTTCCTGTGCGTAGCCAACCATGTCCTCAATAGCCTGAGCATTTTTAGATCCCAACATAACCAATCCCAGTGCCAGCCCAGCTGCCTCACCTGCACAGGACAGAAAAGCAAAAAAAAATCAAGCAAATTCTGTTCCCGAAAGCAGTAAATATATCTAAAGAATCACTCAAGATGTAGGCCAACAGATCACTTTTGGACACCACCATGCCCAGCAACCCAGTTATTCATGGCCAAAGGTGCTTGCAATGATAACCTACAGCCACAACTTTGTGCTTTTCTCTACCAAGTTAAATTTTCTCTTCTTTAGGCCAAGAGCTGCTGAGAGAATTTTCCTGTGAAGCCCTGCCAATGCAGCAGTAGCCTCCACAAGCTTCTCCAGGCCTGTGTCTCAGCCAAAAAGGGCACATGGCTCTGGAGATCAACCACACTAAATAAAAAGCATGTGACAAAGGAAAGACTAGAGCAAAATAAGAGACTGTTCAAAAACCCAGCTTGTCTTATTGATATTTGGCATAGCGCCACAGAACAGTCCCGACAGGACCTCTGAACATTACTTCCACATAACTGAAGAATCGTGCTGATTAGGAAAAGGTCACTAAATAAAATGCAGCTAAGGCAACCTAGAAGCACTATGCTGCTAACAGAAAAAATTAAAAAATAAACAAACCAGAAAAACCCAGATGCCTGATAAGGCTTCAGATGGTTATTTGCTTTGTAAGCAGAACATTTACCTGTGACTGCATCATCCTGGTATAGATTTGTTTTCAGCAAATCGTACACATCTTGACGTGCCGTCCCCATGGCAGCCAGACCCAAGCCCAGGCTGCCACCATGTCGGACAATCTAGAGAGGCATATGCAGGTTTAGTCATCACAGAACAGGGAACAACATGGCTTCAGCTGAAGTAGACATCTTTCTGCGACTATAAAGCTGCAAACTTTTAGCCCCAAACCACCCAAAATGATCTCCTGACCTGTTAGAAATACCATTTTTACCTTCTCAGACAGTAAGTCTGATGAAAGAGGCAGAAGATAGAATAAAAGCAGCACTGCAAAAGCCCATGAGTATCGGAAGTTTTCCACATAGCAAAAAAAACTTTCTAGTATCTTTAAGGTCTTCTTCCCCACTGAGCGACTTATGCAATAACACAAATCTGTGCCACGTGTAAAAACTGCTGCCTAGTAGTAGCTTTTAAATGGAAAGATAAATCAGTTCCCACTTGCAGCAGTCTACATGCCCTTTTGTTCTAACAACGCGTACAGGAAAGGCAGTACATTTGCAATAAGACAAGTGAGATCCATTCATAGAATTTTTACAGATGTAGCCTGAAATTACCCAAAGAGAAGATGAGAACACACTGGGAAAACAGTGATCTCTTCCAAAGTTAAAAAGAAAGACTTTTTGTAGGGCTCTATAAACATTAAGTGGTGAAGTAAACCCCTTCTTTTTGTATAAGACACATTAAACCTACAGGGCAGCAGAAGCATTTCAAGGCTTATTCCTTTGACAGCTGCACTCTAACCAATAACAGTGCCCGAATACTGCAGGTCCATGAGCAAAACCAAGTCGATACATAAGCAGTAAGAAAAATGAAGCTAGATTCACTGTCAGATCCATAAGAATTTCCTAAAAATCTTACTTAAACCTAAAGCAATAGATTACAACCGGACTTCATATTTAAGGCCCAGAGGAAGCGCAGATACCACACCACTGTCACAGTCTCCGTCACCTCTAACCCAACTAGCACCCTTCTGGATATTCCCAACAAAACAAAGGTTCATGACAACCCAGTACATACATCATTACTGGCATTCTTCAGCTGGTTCAGCAAATAGTCAATGATGTCCCCACCGTGGTTGGCATGGATGAGACCCAAGGCATAGAGACCTCCGCCTTCCTGGTAGGCTGACCCTGGAGAGGTGTCCTTGGGTAGGTACGTTGCCATGAGCTGTAACGCTTCTTTCTCATGACCCTGTATGTACAGCATCCAGCCGCAAAGGGAGACAGTGGGAAGTGAAAGGTGAAAAAACAGTGGATGCAAACATTTTGCAGTAATAGTTAAACAAGTCAGGAGAAAATGTGTTATAGCCATCACTTTCTCAACAAAAGTCAGCCAAGAATCCTTCTTAATTAATCCCAGTACATGAGTATGTGTCAATCACTGATCTGAACCAGGACAAATTTGGCCAGAAGCTACACCGATTTATTCACTAGAGCATTTTAACGGGAGTTGGAGCACAGAAAACAATTACGAAGACTTCTTGCTATTTAAAACCAGGTTTAAATACACCCTCCCTGGGAATGAATTTGAAAAAAGTGACCACTACTTAGGTCATCATTCAAACTTACTGAAACTTACTACAGTAAGGACTTTGGTACTGTCCCAAAACCAGGAAATTCACTTAAGAAATATACACCCTCAATTTTAACAGCTAGAAACCATCAACTGTGTTCACCTCACAAAGGAAGACAAGAACTAGGAAGACTCTCTCCTTGAGCTATGTTATCCAGCCACCCTTTTGATGATCAGCAAAACACACCATCAACTAGATCAAATATCAGATGGACTTGATAAAGTACAGCTTTTCTTTAGTGCAAAGACACAAACAATGTCACAGCTATGCCTTGCAATACACCAGGTAAACCGGAGTGCAGGCAACATTCAAAATCTCCACTTCAGATGTTTTCAGCATTCACACATCAAGCACTATATTGAACAGAGGGGAATGAATGCAACGTCACCTTGTGTATAACACCCAAGCTGGCGGTAGCAGTAAACTTCGCCCAGTTAGTGGCCCTGGCCAGCCACTCCAAATTGTCTCTGGAAGACAAAAAAAGAAAGGTTACAAAAAGTTTTTCATACAGGCCATTCTTCACCCTGCAAGTGAGGTTTCACAGCACTGAAGACTGCTTTCAAACCAGAGAGTAGCTCCAGAGGCAAGAAGGCTAACTGCATTTCCACTCTGTCCCCCTCTCCCCTTCACCAGCCCCGAATTTTGTGTGGTAGTAGCCAAGCTCCTAGATACTGGTGATCTCTGCGAAAGATGGAGAACAATTGCTCAACATGTAGCCCATCAACTCTTTGGAAGAAACTGGAGCAGAGGTTCTGGAGCTTTCCCAAAGTCCCTGGTGGAAGGGAAATGTCAGGACTGACCTCAAAAGTCATTTAGCAATGGCAGTCTCTACCAAAAAAAAAAAAATATCACCATCTCAGAAATTCTCCAACTAGTAAACAAAGGAGAACAGAAATTCCAGACCCCTACCCTCCAAACCACTGACACAGTCAGGATTCAAACAAAGGCAGTTTGTGAGGATAGAGAAAAGGAAACAATTCCAGCTTCTTCCCTCTGCCCCCGTATTAGTTTTCAGATCTTTTGTTTATTTTTCTCGAAGCCCATCAGAGTTCTGCAGTCACCCTTTTGAAAGTATCAAGATAAGCGGGGCAACAATGTCGTTCAAACACCTCGAAATGCCACTGGAGTTCCCTCGCTACAGATTTACCTAAGGAACTGGTCACTGGTTGTACCACAATGCATAAAGGAGTTTGCTATAACCGTTGCTGTATGACACACAGAATTCCGTACTGCATCCTGAAAGAATAAAAACAATCAGTATCACTGGCCAGCAAAAGACATGCCCTAGGTCACTTAACATGCTTGCCAGTACACTAAAAAAATGGGTTTTAATAAGACACAATTTAACCATCAACTTCCCTCTAACCAAAGATAATAGATTGTTAATACATTCTAATACATCCTCCACCCATCTTCCCACTGCAAAACAATCCTTTCTATGAGTTTCTGTCAGAGACATGATTCCTCCAATTGCAGGTGAACTGGAGAACCCTCCCTTCTGGTCCCCAGAACCAAGCACTGCCGAGCATGTGCTGCTGTTTTCAAGCCATCCCTGGAATGCTACGCAGGATCACTCCCAAGCACTTCAGAAGCAGATGGAAACGATTTTCCAAGACATTTGAAGTGTCTCCCGAAACAGATGAACCCACTGAGAACCATCCCTACCACTTTTGCTGATAACATGCATCTCATTTCATCTATAAAAAACTTCTCCTATGGTTTCTAATAATCATTTTCTTTAAGAGAGTCTAATTTACCTGTAAGTTTTCATTTGCCCACCCCTGAGTAATGCTTTCCAAAACAAAACCAGTTACTCAATTTACCAGCACTGCCTATACTATAATATCTGACCAGTTTTGTCTTCAGTGTGGAAATATTACTCTGAGCACATGTCAGGATTTCTTTAGCCAAGCCGAAGGCATGCTTTCACATAACACCTCAACCAAGACATGAACATACTGTAACCTACAGTTCTGGCTCGCTCCCCCCCTCCCCAACCAGCAGCATTTGCACTGGATCAAGACATGCAGCTAGAAGGTGAGTTGGTCCATCCTGTTGACCAGATGGAAAACAAACCCACCAAAAAAAAAAAAAAAGGGGGGGGGGGGAAATGGATTAGTTGCTATAACCAATCAGAAAAAAAAAAAAAACCAACATGCTAGCTGTAAGCTGAAACAATCTGATTATACAGCCTTCTTTGGGGGTGATCAGCTCTTCTTCAGCCTCAGGTTCAAGTTTTAAATGTTAATTTATCATTATCAAAACACAGATTTGTATCCTAAAAACCCAGGGAAGCCACACTAAAACATAAGATGATTCTGTAAAATAACAGCAACATGGTAAAAACAAACAAGATGAATCAGATGAATCCAAGACAACCATATCTAACAAAGCCTCTTACCTTTGTGTTTTTGAGGATCATGAGGTCTGTATTGTTGTTTCGTATTAAAAACTGCAGATGTAACTCAATGGCCATTTCCCCACTTAGAATTTTAATCATTTTTGAGATCTGGTCCTTAGGCTCTGGGTTCTTCGCATATAAGCAAAAAGAAGAAAAAAACATGAGAGTCCAACTATGGCTCTGTTAAAATACAGTTCATGAGAAGCCACTCTTGTATGTTCACATCACCATATTCCAAAATCTACCAGGTTTTAGGACTAAAAGGACATTGTTTCTGCCCTTGCTGCACAAGTTCAGACCTCGCAGATGATTCATGTCCCTTTGTGCACATCAGTGGAGGTGGGAGAAGAGGCTCTTTGAAAAGAAATGTATTCTTGCATTGAAAGCAAAAGGATATGAGCGACATCCGATATTCTGCAACCTGCTATGATTGGCCTTACGCATACAATGAGTCTCCTGCAAGAGGTGAGCACTTTCATAAATGTGAACCTCTATTTCCATGGAAGTTTTAATGGAGAGGACCACAAAGCCACAACACTTTGCATGACCCTACTGACTCACAGCATCATTCTTGTGGGCTGAAGGCTTTATTTAGGACAAAGGAATCTCTAACACATTCATCCTCCAGAGTTCTTTGAGAAAGCCTCCTCCTTCCTCACCATGGAACGGTTTCCACAGAGTAACTGAAGTCCCTTCCGAGCAAGGTGAAAAGTACACTGCAGCTCTCTGTACTGGCATCATTAGCTGGTCAGAAACCAGGCAAGCATTAGTAATTCAGCCCTTAAACTAATCCCCTCAAGTATTTCTTTATAGTCAATATTCTGAATTGCAGAAGATTAAGCTCAAGAACATTTCTGACCACACAGATCATTTTTATGTACTTGTCCCTTAGCACAGTCAGCAATGCCAATGCAGCAGAAACTAAATCAAGACACCTTTCCTGCACAAAAGCCATGTTTACAGGTTCCTTGATGGGGCAAGAAACTCCCCACCTTTTGTTTTCCTTATGCAACATAATTTCAAGAAAACACTGCTGCCTGCCCGTGATTAATTTTTAAGTGATCTGCAAGAATCTCTCAAAGATTCCCAAGCCTAGTTTGTAAATATGAACCATGGGGAAAAAAAAGTCTCGGGTTTTACTTTCCTCTCCAGTAGCATTTCCTTTTCTCAGCATTAGAAGTGCCAGAAATGCCTTAGCTATTCTACACGCTGAAATGCAATTGTATGTGTATGTTAGAAGTGAACTCGCTTTCTCCAATACTTGGAAGAAGAAAATAAAGATTCTAAGCAGCTGGCCCAGCAATACAGTCACCATGCTAGCCAGAGGCAACACCTTCCTCCCTCATGGAAAAGAAACTGTGTTGTGTCAGTATAGCATCCCCTCCTGCCATTCCTGAAGAGGAGCATCAGTTCCACCCAGCCAGAATTACAGACAGATTTCAGACCCAGAAGAAAAAAAACAGCATCAAGCTAATTCATCAGCTAAGGTTGTCAGCAGCAGTCAAATTTCAAGCCTTTACTTTCTGGAAAGAGTTAACTATTTCAATATCAACAAAAAGCAAACACCTGAGCCAGATCCTTCTGTCCCCTTTTTCAGGGCTCAGTAATTTCCACCAAAATCTACCCACTTCCCATTCTCCTCCAGCTTTCAGTTTCTGAACTGCTGGACTTTCAGACTGTCAGATATTTGGTCCCCATAGATCATAGGTCTCCTCGTCTCCAAGCAAGACAGAAGTGGAATTCCATTCTTCATTAGTCAAACCAATTCAGCAACCCCAGAGATTGGAAGAGAACACCTAAGAAAAACCAAGCAAGGCAGATTTTGAAGATGGAACTTACAACTTCTGCAGACTTCCCCGCACACGTGCTTCCTGGTTTCTCTTCTGCTTCCATAGCATCACTGAAATAAAATAAAAATGAAAAATGCAACCCAGCTCATCACTCACAACTAGTCAAGCACTGTAATTACGGCTGAAATTACTGTCCTGAAAGAGTAGCCTGAAATTTGGAGATGATGACTGGAAACAGAATTTGACAGGACAAGGGCTATCTGGAGGTCACTGCTGAGAAGCAAACTCCTCCACAATTCAATTTTCAGGGACTTCGAAGACAAAGGCCCAGAAAACCCCATCTTCTTATTCCATCTTTAGAGATAACAAAAACAGAGATGCTCACAGGGAATGAACAGGCGGAGACAGGTGAGAAAACAAGGTCAACAAACAAAGCAGCAAGGATAATTACATCCTCACCTGGAAACCTTGAGCTCACCACTATTAGGATGGAGGCTAGAGTATTAAAATGGAAATGAAACATATTAAGCTGTTGTTAGCACCTGACTTATATGAAGGGGAGTAACTCAATTGCTTGTGATGGGCATCCCATACACAGAACAGGAGGCTCCATCAGGACTGTAACTGAACAATTACGCCTCATCTCAAGCCAATCTCCCCACCTGTCTTTCTCCGATCCAGGGACGGTGCCGGTGTTGGTGGATCCAGGCACAGAGGCAATGGGAGTGCCAACCGTGCGGAGATTCTGGATGACAGAAGACAAGAACTGCTGGCTAGCGCTTTCGTACAGATCAAAGCAAATTTGGTAGGCCATGAGAAGGTTATCTTCCTTCACCAGTTTTTCCAAGATGTCGCTCACAGCCTGTGGGTCATCCAGGAATATCAGGCACTGCATGAGAGGAAGGGAAGAACACAAGAGAAAAGAAAAATACATCAGGAAAATATATTATATACTTCAGAATGAAAATGCAACACTCCACTTTCCCCATTCCCTCATTTGCTAGTTCCACAGAATGCCCCTTCAAAGAAAGAAAAATTCTCTCTCTCTCATAGGAGTTAACAGAAATCTTTGAAGAGTTTCATAGGTCAGTTTAAAAACAACACCAAGTCTTACAAATCCAAGACACACCTTTCAAGTCTTCCTATTTCTGCAGGTTTATCTTGGGAAACTGACAATGCTGTCCTACTAAACACAGACATTTCAGAGGCACATTAAAGAAGCATGGGTCATTTTTTAGGGATGCCTCAGCTAAAATGGAACAGGCGTAACACTGAGTCACACGCACATGGCATACCAAGACCGGCAAAGGCCTGAGAACATCTGAGTAACTTAATAACTAGTTGCCTGCACGCTTTCAGACAATAACTGACCAAAAAACAAAGCACTGTAAATGTTCTTTGGAGGAATAAATAAAATTCCAAGCTGTGAATGTACCATCTGATACTCCCTACACAGCCTTGACATATTCCATCAGTTGTCTGCATCCCTACACTGCCTCTGAATGTGTTTCTTTCGCTATAAATTGACCAAATGTGCAACATTTGCTCAAGTCGATCTCACTTGGATACATATTTGAAACACACAACCAGGAAAAGATATTTCATTTAACTGAATAACAAACAGAGATCATGCAGATGTCAAGTCAAATACATCTAAAAGAAGAGTAACTGTTGATTGATCTTTAAAGATCACTCTGAGAAGTTTACCTGGCACACATTGATGAAGTCTGGTTTCTCCAGATTCATGTAGATTTTAACTAGAACTCTCAAGACTTTATTACGGAACTGTTTATTCTGCATCAAAGACATACAGAGCTTCAAGCTGTAGGCTAGCATCCCAGGAACATCGTTCTGAAATAAAATTCAGGGATATCAAGTTTGGGTTTGGAGTGACAAGCAGAAGAAATTAAAATAAAGCTAACTCCTTTCTGTTTTAAAAAGCAGAGCAAAAGACACGTACATATAAAACTTCACAGTTTCCCATTTGCAGAAAAACTTATATACAGGTGTATTGCAGTTTAAAGACAAAATACTACAAAAATGTACAGGACCAATATTTATTTCAGTAGTTAAAACATGCAAAAGATTAATTTAAAAGTTCAATAGCTATTTCTCCTTCTTCACCTTTCTTGGTTGAATCATCATTCTTGAATGCAGTGAAATTCACTGCACTAACATGAAATATCAGCAAAACAAATCATGTACCAAGAAAAGATCCCCAACACACCTATTTCTTGCTCAAGACTGAGAAACAGATTTGGTTACTAGACTTCAGAAAGATAATTTGAAATGAGGGATTTACAATGGGCAATTAAGTTAGTAAATGCATAGGACAGCAAACAGAGCAGAGAAAGCAGGATGGATGCCTTATGATTATCATTCCTGTACACAGAAATGGGAGACATCCAAAAATATGGGAAAGCTGTAAACCAAAAAGTGGTAAAACGTGAAGGACTTAAACCATGTGTCTGGTGTATGATTGAGATACTGCAGCACAAGAAGATAACACACAACCACTGAGCTGCTGCAAATGCCTATGGGCATGGTTCTCTTACTGCCGTTACTACATAACACGATTTACCTTAAACCTGCAGTGAAAGGTGTTAAAGCCAGACTGTACAGCCTTGCAGTCAGGGCAGGCTAAAACTGCACACAGACACTTACTGAAAATCCAAGCATCTCAGTCAACTGCTGGATTTTTTTTTTGTTTTGCCTGGCATAAATAAATCACTTACCCAGCCCTGAGGATCCCCTCCCACAGTGAAGTGCAGCAGACGATAGGCACAACAAAATAAAAGAGCTGTTCCGACACTGTGCCAGACCTAAGGCTGCCTAGCCCAGTATCACATCTCTGCTAGTAGCTGACAGGGAATACCTTAAGGGCACACAGCCAAGCTTCCTGGGAATACTCTCCCAGCAACTTGCAGCTCAGGGATTTCTTAAAGGTAGTGAACACGTTAAACCGAACACCCCTGAGCTTCATCTTTTATTCTGTCCATACAAAACAGGGCAAATTTCACGGCAATATGGACCTTGCACTTCACTTCTGGATCCCTACCTGGAAGTGACTAGCTACATGCACCTCCTGTCTCTTGCACGTACCGATTCAAGGATGGTTTTCTCAAAGATGTCCAGCCTGCGTGTCTCTAGAGCAATGCCAATCGCCTGCTTGTACTTGTGGTCATCCAAGCACCGCTGGAACATTTTGTTCACTATCCCTTCCAGCCTTTCATCGACAGGCTTCTTCTCCCCTTCCGGCAGCTCTGCATTCTCCACACACTGCTTGGTATAGTGGTCGATACATTTTGCTGAAAAGATATTTGAACACATAGAGGGAAAAAAAGTCAATTTCCTAGATGTATGCAATTTTTTTACAGACAAAGGGACCATTATGGGCAAACGCAGCATGGGGGAAACTACACAAAGGTGACACACAAGAACTATTTGTGTAGTCATACACAGACAGTAGTGGAAGATACTTATACTCTCTCCTAACAAACTCTGATTTTAGTGCTGAAACCAAGTAGATATTTTTAAAATTGAACCAATAACATGATCTTTAAGTGGCATGATATTTTAAGTAAATGAGCAAACAGCAGCAGAACACTTCCTAGCTCTACTAGCTGGGGAGACTGAAAGCCAGACATGGTCCTTCATATCCTGTACAGGGTAAGCGATACCAGCAGAGGAAACTTTTAAAAGACATTCAAATTACACATGCATTCAGCATCTGACTTGCTATCTTGTTAATGGTCGAGTAAAAAAAATTATACTCCTCAGTTAGACGCACAGGTACACTTACTCACCAATTATTTCCAAAGTCATGCTGAAATTGATAGAAACATTAGCACACAAAGGAGAGAAAGGAGAATAAACAACCAAAGCAATTTTCCTGTTAGGAACTCACAACAGAATAAGGGTTAAGAATAGGAAAAAAATGCCAGAACCCTTAAGTCAGTCCCGTTAGAGAGTCCCAAAGCAGGAGAAAGCACAAATTAACTGAGTAAAATTAGTTGCAGCATCAGTTTAAATGAATACAAGAAGAGGAAAAGGACGAAAAGCAACTAAATAAAGTAAAATCTCAAAGTACGGTAGTTTTGACAACATAAGAGCTTTTCTTTTGCAGCAACAGTTGTTTACCAATGATCGTCTCCACATATTCCGAGTTGTCGTTGACGTTGAAGAGGTCACCTGCTCCCAGGGCATAATTCAGCGATTCCTCAAAAGCTCCCAGGTGGTAAAAAACTTTAGACGCAACTAGAGCAGCAAACTGCCGGCTCCGAAAGCCCTCATCTTCATAGCTAACTTCACTGCAAAGAAGAGAGAGAAGAGCATCAGCTCTGTGTGCTCAGTCTTCTTTAAGAACACATGACAGCTTGATCAGAATTGCATCTTTGGGACAACAGCTCCAACCCCACATCCACTTATATTAGTGCTTTACAGAAAATACGGAGCTAGATGCTGTACTAGCCAGTATCAAGCAACCAGAACTACATCCACCTCATATCTCATGTTCTTTTTAAGCAGCACACCCTTAAGTAGTGTCTTCTCTTACATTTTGTCCACCGACTCAGAGATTTCTGCCCAGAAGTCATTGACAACAGCATTCAAGAAGAGGAGAGCAAACTCCTACGAAAAAAAAGAAAAAAAAGAAAAATAAAGAGAGTTATATTACATAAAAAATGCATTTATTACCTTTCCCCAGTAAAATTTAAGTACCACTGAAGACCAATATCATAAACACTGACCCATTTCAACAGCAAATTCTACTTTAAAAGATCTTTGCAAGCATTCACTAATCTTTGTAAATCCTTTACAAATCAAGGGCTGTTCATTTAACAGGTAAGACAACCCTGATGTTCCTTCCCATGGCCTCTCTGTGACGAATGACTGGTTAAAATGACCCACAGGTGAAACCCCTTAAACTACAAAGTTTTTAAACTCCTTGTGTTGTACAGCACACAGAATTGGACTGTGGCCTATGCAGCCACCTTTATTTATTGGGACACAGTACTTTAGCAGATAAAGAATACCTGCACTAGAATCAGCCCACTTGTAACCACTCCAGAGCAAAGGCAGGGCTTATTCAGATCTATCACCACTTATGTCTGCTTCCAAACAAAACATTTAGGGGATTAACAACATTACAAGACACATCTCCCCCTCCTGAAAGGGGCTAGTTAACTGCTCAAGTAACTAGCAAGCATGATAACACACCACCACTGCAAGTGTTTGGTGTTGTCCTATGGACTCACACACTCTGTGGACTGTAAAGTCTCTGTTTTTGTTTTCTTTTCCTACTACTATTGTGATTTTTTTTTCCGAAGGGAAAACTGTATCTGTGATTTTGTTTTACATCACTTAAATTATGCTAAAAACTTGAGGCGTTCTTCGGCTTTGAATTTTTCGTAATCAAAATGCAGCCCCTGGAACACTTTTAAGTAACAAAGCCCCATGATCACCAGAGAGCTGGAAGCTTTGGTGAATAAAGATCTTTGCATGTGAAGCTCCAGTTTGATCCATGTTCACAACAAGGGTTTGCCATCTGTTATTTAAGCCCTTCCTTTCAGCTTCCAGGCTAGATGATATTTGGGGCCCACCTGTTGCTGCCCAACCACTAATTAGTGAGATCCACTCATTTCTGATTTTAAGCTCTCAGCATAATGCATTTGCGGGTATTACTCCCAGATGTAAGAGCTTACCTTGAGCTGTGGCTCATCTTCATCCAGAAGAGAAATAATTCCAGCTGCAAAACAAGATCACGGTCAGTTTTGGATTCTCTCAGTTTCAAAAGTGAACATGTTATTTAGACCAAAACCAACAGAACAGGAAAGAAGGCTATCTCTGGAATGCTGCTTTAAACTCTTCAGTATCAAAACGCAAAGATCAGATCCGCGTTTGTATTAAACATTATATAAAATAGTTCAGAATTTATAACTGAAAAGGTACACTGCTTATAAAAGATGATCCTTCTTAGAGGAAAACATATTTGACAGGAATTCACAGAATCTGGGATTTACTTCCAGCTCCAGCACTAGTTCGCTGACTACTTTCTAGCAAGTCACTTCCCACTTCCTCAACAGGCATAAAGAAGATCATGAACAAACATCCTAACTGTTTTCATGCCAAGGAAACAGGCCTCACGGCTAAGAGAACATATCTCACAGCCCTAGCAAGATTACCGACGCTGTCCCAGAACACTTCTACGAACAGCTACAGAAATATTGTTTAAGTGACCTAACTGAAAAAGAGGTTCACAGTTATTTGGGAAGCTCGATCTGAAGAATGGTTATAGACGGCTTCACTGACAGGCTGCAAGGGCTGGAATAGGATCTGATCAAAGTCCAACATAATTCACTGCTTTTAATCTGTTATCTGTTGTACAGATTTAAATCTAAATAAAACACCAAACTGGAAAGGCCAGCAAGCCTATGGGAGGGCTGAACTGGGCTTTCAGAAGATCTGGACAAATCTAAAAGGAAAGTGTGCAGGTGAAAACTGAAGCGTACAAATATAGAAAGGAATCTGAATAGTACAGTGGATTGAGATGAAACATGATCAATAATATCACACAGCCGCAGTGGGAGGCAGAGAACCCAAACTCCACACTGAGATGTGAGACATTCCTCGGCAGATATGAGGCAATCCTGCCTCTGCTTGGCATCGACACACCCGAGCCAGGCTGCTGTGTCCAGTGCTGGGCACCATGTCCTCAGAGCTACGAGCCAGCTGGGGTGTTCAGAATTGAGCAATAAGAACCAAGAGGTCTAGCAATTGGACTGAAGCAGGTTGACTGGTTAGTCTGCAGAAATCTGGGAAGGGTACAGAGTTCATACACGTACAGGACAGCTGCCAGCAGAAAGTGAATTATCTGACCTTTGTGTCAGGTATGAACAGGAGCTTCATTTAGAGCTTCAAAGCGTGAGTTTTGATGATAAGAGAAGTTTTCTGACAGCAAGACAGTTATTCACTTTGCCTAACGAGGTTGTAGAACCTTCAGTATCAGAGATTTTTTTAAAACCAGCTTAGACACACGTCCATCAGCAACAACAACTGAAGGAGCACTGATGTGGCCCTTAGCCAAGGAAGGCAGGTTCAGCAGCCCAGCCCACAGCGCTCCTTCCAGCTGTTTTCTGTAGTTCTACTCCAAATGTAGGATTATTTTTTAATAAGCTCCTGCATTTACCTGACCTATCAGGAGGAAGCAATCTCGCTCTTATTCAACATACCATTTCTACCTCGTTAAAACCCCTTTGAAATTAATTCCTGCTTCTCCTCAATTAGCATTAGACTTAAACACCAAGGGTTTGGAAGGAGAAAGCTGCTCGCAGCCCATCATCCTCTGCAGTGTCTCTCACCAAGCGAAGCCACCCAGGGGCCCTCAGGAAGCACCGGCAGGGACCGGACACGGCGCCGGGACCGGGGGGGATGCAACCGCCTCTGCCTCCTCCCCGTCCCCACCGAAGAGCCGGCCCCGCTCAGGCCGCCGCAGCACCCGGGGGCGGGCGGGAGGCCGCCTGGGGGCACGGCCGGGCACCGGGCAGCCCCCCCCGCCTCCGGCGGCTCAGGCTTGAAGTGCCGGTTGTGGCGAGCCGCCAGGCACCGGGGTGGCCTCCTGCTCCCGCCCGAGCGCACGGCGGCTACCGGCCAGGGGTGACCGGGGCGGAGGGAAGCCCCCGCGATGAGCGGCCCCACGGAGCGCTGCGGCCGGCGCCCCTGCGGCCTGCGGCGGTGCCCAGTCACGGCCCTGACTCAGCGAAACCCCGGCGGGCAACACTACCCCGCACCGCTCCCTCACCGGCCGAGGTGATCATGGTGCCGCCTGCCCGGCCCGCGGAGGGAGGTGGGGTCCGGTCCGACCCGCTCCGGCCCAGGTGCGGTGGTGTCGCCGCCACCCGGGATCCGCGCCGCTACCGCTCCGCCGCCGCCCGGCCCGGAAGTGCCGCGAAGGGCCCCTTCCGGCAAGACTCCGCGGCTCCCGGGAAAGGTGCCCGCGATGATCGCCTGCGCGGGGTGGCGGGGAAGCAGCCAGGCGCGAGCGGGACAGCCCTGTGCCGAGGGGCCTCGCACGTTCCCCTCAGCGGCCGCCCGGGCGCCCGTCACCGGCCCCACGAACCTGACGGGTTCCTGCGCCAGCCCCACAGCGTGGCCACCTCAGGCTTGGCCTCAGAAACTGCCGACCCCTGCCCTCAGCCCACTGCCTGGTGGTGCCGGGGGGGGCTGCGGGGCCAAGGGCTGTGGGATCCCCCGGGTGACCCCATGAACGCCCGTGTTTGTGCTGCTCCCAGGCGGCCGCTCCCCTCCGCAGGCCGCCTCCATGGGCTTTGTACCCGTGGGGAGAGGCCTCCCCCGCATGTTTCTCCCTTAAAAAGGGCAGCACGCATACAGATGCCTCTGGCAGCCCCCCGTCGAATCCTTGTCCCCATCCATCGCTTTGTTTGCAGACACAGGGCAGTGCCCAGATCTCAGGCCCGTGTGTACCTGAAGGTGTCCCATGGGGTCATTCTGGTTCCAGAACACCGATGGGAAATTGAGTTTCATGGATTTGCAGCAAGGAAAATCCAGTTCAACAGCAATGGTGCTGCACGAGAGACCAAAGCATCCAGACTTCAGCAGCATTGATTTCTACCTGTTTCTGACAAATAGGAAAACATACTTTCTGAAGGGCTTAAGACCTGATGGCCTCAGTGAACATCATTAATTAAAGTTATCAGAGCCATACCCATCGTGCCGAGAGGGTCAGCCCTTAGACAACCGAGGTCTCCAGCCTTCCCCACTGCCCACAGGTGAGCAGCCTTACCTGAGCTGCACACAGACCGATTCTGCTGATCTCACGGATACCATATACTGGGGCCACTTCCCTCCCAATACACCTTTTATTTAAATCGAGAGAAACATCAGCTCAACCATGCATAATGTTATTTTAAGGATAACACAAACAACCAAACTGAAGCATGTTCCAATTCAGAAACTAAATGCCTTTATTCTTTATAGCAAATACATAACCGCTCCTAAATTACTAAATCAATTAAACATGTTAAACTGTCTGCTGCACGCTAGTGAAAGAAAAATAAAATAATTCAAGTAACTTCTATTCCTCAGCGAAAGGAAAACAATACTTTTGGTCAATGTATTCTCACTCACACCTGAACCCCAGGCAGCTCATCTGCTTCCACAAAAGTCTCACTGTAAGGGTAAACTTGTATGATTTACTTATAAACTACTGGTAGATAAA
This sequence comes from Syrrhaptes paradoxus, assembly GCA_013400615.1. NCBI lineage: Eukaryota > Metazoa > Chordata > Aves > Pterocliformes > Pteroclidae > Syrrhaptes > Syrrhaptes paradoxus. The sequence goes on along the minus strand of VZTO01028111.1, from coordinate 51,243 downwards.
TCCATTGGATTTGTAGCACTAAGACAGGTTTAACTGCAAGTCTGTACTCTTGGGTCACCTCTTTGGTACATTGCAGGCAACAAAGGCCAAATACTGCAAGAAAATAAAGGTTCACATGATCATACCACCACGTCCTACCGGACTTACCCAACCAAGGGCTTTATTGGGAAAGTACGTAACTGCTCAGCGAGCTGGGCTCTGCTGTGAAGACGAGCAGAGGGAATCCATCACACAGCAGACCAACGTGCTGGTCCCAGGGACAGAGCAGGAGGATGCCTTCATCTCACTAGGATGCGCTCAATACAATTTTCCACCTGTGACACTGCTTCCCCAAATGCTGCTCGCATGGACATAGCATCCACCCACCCCCTCCCTCCCAGCTCCTTACGGAGCAGCTACAGCTGCATTTCAGGCGAAGCTTTCCTATGGCACACCAAGCCTAACTATCCCAACGCATTCCAGCAAGGAGCGTGATAATGCACAGGTTTGCCAAGCACACCTTGAAACATTCCCATCGCTCACTCTCAACCCTGCCAGCAAGCCCTGGATGCCCTCAGACACTCTCTCCCAGCCAAAAGGGCAAAGCACCATCACAAAAGGGACTGACAGTAAACCCGAGAGCTGCTACGCTCCACTCCAGCGTTACTATCAGAACCCCAGCAAGGTAAGTAGGCACTGCTGTCCCTACCCTCCTGGTGGGGAAACTGAGGCACGGAAAAATGGTTTGTTGAAAAATGTTGACAATCATGGTCAGCGCTGGGTAAAAAAACCATCCCCTGCTCCAGGTAAGAAATAGAGAGCTGGTGAAGGCACACTGCTGAGAGAGAGTGTTGGCAGGAGCTGGCAGGACTGCAGACACTTCAGCTGCACTGGGAAAAAAATGAGAGAAAGGACAGACGTGCACAGAGGATGTACTGCCGTGATTCAGCAGCTAACCCAGAGGAGAGGTAGGCAGGACATGATGTGCTGATGTTTCTGGCCTGAAACTCTAAAAGGACAGCCAGTCCCAAACAAAAGCCAGCTTGTGTTAAAAATAAAAGACCTGTTTTATGTTGCATTCAAGTAAAAATAAAAAGGTATTCCTACCATTAAAATAATATTCCTCATAAACCAAGGATTTGTAATTAATTGTGTTGCCCCATAGGCGACAGGCAGACCTTTGAACCGACTTAAATAGATTATTTTTATTTACGAAGCAGCCACATCTTGTTGTGCTGCAGGCTGCCTCCAAGACCTGCCAACACATGGCTGTGGAGATGTCTCAGGTAAGATGGGCCTTTCCTGTAACCCCACCTGGCATCAGCCACACCTTAGTGTCCATCTGCCACCCCTCCAGCTCAGGCAGTCCCTCAGTCCATCTGTGAGCACCCGGACAAGCCAGAGGGAGGGATCCTGTTCCTGAACCACGCTCTGCTCCAGCTGCCATTGCTGTCAGTATTTTTTGTGTTATTCTTGCTACCCACAGCAGGCTGTTACTGCATTTTTCATATTACACAGTTAAATTCAAGATTTTCGGTAGCTGGTAGATCTGAGACTTCATAGTTTGTCCCATTGCTCCATGTCACCATGTTATTTGCATTTTTTTTCTGCCTGATCAGAGAGAGGATGAGAACTTCAAAGCAGCAATACGGCAGGAAAACAAGGCAACGGAATCTGTTTGCCAGGGAGGCCAGCCCTGGCAACCTCAGCAGGAACCTTTGCTCAGAATCAGAAAGCATTCCTCATTCTTCAGGCAGGTGGCTGCATTTCACAGTCCCCACGTCATCTCGCACAGGACATGGGATGCATCTCCAAAGAGCTTCTCAGAAGCCCAGTGTCCATCGGCAGCTCCAGGCACCCCTGGGCAGCAGAGCGCAGCAGGGAACGGCGCTGGCACGGACCTCAGAGGCTGGCAGCAGCTACAGAAGACCCCGGTGAGTGAAGCTGAGCAGCTTCTCCGCAGAGTGGTGGGTTCTCGGAGGAGAAGGTGACTGGGCACGCACCAGCTCCTCCTCCCACTGCTCCAATCCAACAGGCAGACCCATGACAGGGACTGTGCTGGGCGCCCCACAGCTCTAGGTACCCGTGTCACCAGCAGCTTCTTCGTAGTTCCCATTGGGGGACAGGCTGGTCAGAGCCACTTCTTCTGCAGGGTCCTGCGGGTCATCTGCAAAAATCAGAGAGAGGTCAAGGGAGATTTGAATGGGAAACCCTTCTGCATGCAAAATGCAACGTAAGATGAAAAGAAAGATTGGGATGAAGCACAACATAAGCATAGCTGATTTTTTCATAACTGATTTTCATTTTGTTTTACAAACTCAACTTTGCTTGAGCAAACGGATGATCGATGAGAAGAGGAGCACGGGGGCCAGTTCCCTGGCCTCCTGCGATCTCAGCAATCTCAGAACAAGCTGCTTGGCCACGAAGCATCACCTGCCTGGCACTGACAGCAAGATCAGGTAGTTACATTTTCTGATCCTAGAGGACATGTCTCAAGGCTGCAGCACCAACATTTCAGTTGTCTTCTCAGACCCTTATGCTTTTTACAGCAGAGGAGCTTCCCCTCCTCTCTGTGCTCTGTGGAGCACTCTGGATCTCCACACCATGCACCCTGCAGCCTCCTGCATGGGGGCTCTGCAAAGAGACACTCGTTGCTGGGAAAGGTGAGCAGAGGTGCCAGGGGTACAGCAAAGACCGAACGCTGGGCTATTTGCTACCTGAACAATTTCCTTTTGAATCAGGGAGCCCAAGCCTCTTCCTTCTGCCCCCCAGCCCCAAATGCAAGTGGTTTGGGAACACGCCTTCCAGTCGTGCTTGAAGAAAGATCGTGTAATAGCAGGATGATGCCTCCAATTCATTGGATGTTTTTATTTAGCCAAGCGAAAGGTCAGAAAACAAGGAAAGAACAACACAGCAGCCAGGTGTGCGCTGTTTGTCTTCAGGTTCTGGCCAAGCCACAGCTAGGGAAGAGATGTCAGCTCAGCTGGAAATAGCTTAAGGAGGCCACCAACAAGGGGTCTGGGCAGCAGGACCCCAGACAGTCGGTGTGGAGCCGCTGACAGTCACTGCAGGAGTGCACGGGAGGGAGCACATACCTCCATGAACCTTCGTATTTGCGGCTTTTGCTTCATGACCTTTTCTCCAGCTCCTCCGGCTCCAGGAAACGCACCGCAGGAAGGATGGGAGCCTCCACCTCTCCCTGTCTTTCCCCTCTTCTGGATAAAGCAGAAAAGATGAGTTAGACGGTCAGCAGGTCAGCCCTGCTGCTCCCCCACCTCCCCGCTGCTGACTCAGAACATCTCCCCTCCACGAGCCCAACTCCTCGCAGCAAAATCGGGTCCACTCCACAGAACCCACCCCTGGAAAGCACAAAGCAGCTCCCAGCAATCCTTATTTCAGGCTGAAACCTTTTTGCTACCCTGTAAATTTTTCCCCAGTGTTGGTTTCTACTTTGCCACCTCACTGCCAAAACCATCCTGGACGTGGCAAAGCGAGCAAGAAACCTGGCCGGAGCTCAGCCAGCACACGTGGCAAGGCTGGGCACTGACATGGTCAGGGCACTCCTGCAGAGGGAAGTTCTTCTTTTGTATTATCACCCAGCTTCTGCCACATCAGCCTGTTTACTGCTCCCCGCTTTATTAAGCAATTCCTCCCTCCCAGGGGGAGCTGCTGGACACGCAGGCTTGCAGCACACTGAAAACCACAGCTGGAACTGCTTGCGAAATGCTGAGAGCACGTGGCCTCCATCAGTGTATAGTATTTATTCTGGAGGACAGTGAAGGTCACAGCAAGTTACTACAGCCTTTCAAACCACTACAGCAGCTTGTAAAACACTTCACCAGCGTATTTTATATGGTCTGCAACAGCAGCAGTTCAGCATCTCCATTGAAATATCATCCAGCCTTTCACCTCCTAATCGGATAACAATGATAAACCACTTCAGCGTCCTTCAGCTTATCAGACCATTGCGACACTAAAGGGTTCACAGTGGGCGTGTTTCCTGCCAGTCAACAAACCAAAAACCTCTGGCCATAAACACATCCCCTCCTCACAGCCCCTGGGGACTCTGGACACCACTGAGGCAGGAGAGGAGAGCAGCCCAGCACGCTGCTGCTTAGACCCAAGAGGGGCAGGAACCTCACTGCCATTCCTGTCCCAGCTCCACCGCACAAATAACAGTGTCCAGGACCATCCCAGCACGGGAACTGTCACGGGCAGAGCTGAGCAGCCATGTGTGTAGAAGAGGCTTTGAAGCTGGGCTGAAATGAAAAGGGCACAAGCAAACGTACCCAGAGCCCTACCCTCTGTACACCTCCCAGCGTCCTTATCCAGATGCGAGAGCATCTTTTGTCATTTTAGCACAAGCCCCTTGCAAAGACAAGAGGTGAAACAAGACAAGCTCAGCCCCAACCAGGGACATCTTTACGGTGGCATCCCTAGAACCTGCTTTGCAGGGTGCTCGGCAGCCCCACGCCCATCTTTCTCACAGTCCTCCCTCACATCACATTAAAGATATTATTCTGCTTGTGCTTTGCTTGCGGGGAAAGCCATGGGACAAAGGAGACCAGGCTGCAACAAAGCCGGTGCCTGGCACTGCCACGTCCCCAGCTCTTTGGAGGCAGACTACGCCTGGGATCCCTCTGGCCACACAGAGATTTTGGAAGGTAGTGCTCACAGGGGCATGGAAAGAAGCTGTCGCTGCCTGAGGCTGAACCCTGCAGCTGATGAGCATCATTACACGAGCAGGTCCTGGGATGCTTATGTGACTCAGAACACCAGGCAGCGCATCAGAGGTGAATTAAAGCAACACGCTGAGTCCTCCTACCCACCACGCTTACAAAGCACACACAAGCAGCCTGCAACACCTGCTTTGGCTCCTTCTGCTCCTCTTCCTCCCCTGCGGGCTGCTACACTGCTTCCATGGCTGCACGAAGGACACAGCCACAGCTAGTGACAAAAATACAAGTACCGAGCCACGCGCCAGCAGTGTGCAGAGGTAGGAAAAGGTCATGTATGCAGGGATGTTCTTCTGCCTCTGCAGCTGCTCTCCCACCAGGCTGTTGCAACCTGAACTGGAGCACCTGGGAGCACACCAGAAATCCCTGCAGCAGGAACAATGTGAGGAAGACATAAGTCCGTGAAAGGAGAGAAGCTGGCAAGGGGATCATGCGTGGCGCAGTACAAAGGGTGGGCAGAAGACAGCCCTGCACTCTTGCAGTGGGTCCTGGACATCTCAGAGCTCCTCAACATTCAGATCCAGGATTCCGGACAGAGCTGATGGAAAGAAGCACCTGAGCTGCAGCAGCTCTGGGCTCCCAGAGGACCCATCAATGTGGTGCTGCAGGCAAGTGCCAGGATCCTTCAGGGTAAAGAGAGCGAGACAGCATAACACCAGAGCCCCTGGAAATTATGGGGAGGAAGAGAAAAGTGGGGAAAAAAATCACAGAAGGGAGGAGGAAAGGGAAACAGCCCAAGATGAGCTGTGCCAAAGATTAAAGTGAGCCCAGTCTGATTTGTGTGGCTGCTGTGACAGCCCCACTGCCCATCACCCTGCATGTGCACACAAAGGTGACTTGCCTTTTGCCCCAGGGCAAGCGCTGCTCCTCAAGACCTGTTTGACACCCAGCTTTCATCCTACCATCCTCATGCTGCTTAAACTGGCCACCAACAGACGCCTGGTTTTAAACCCAAACACCCACTTGCTGTTGTTCTCACTCATTATGTGAAGCCAGCACAAGCACCTTCCTCCTGCAGGAAAGTCAGGTCCTGCCTGCAGCCTACAGCAAGGGCTGAGCCCCAGTCCTGCATCCCCAGGAACACCCAACAGCTGTCACCTGCCACATACCTGCTATCCGTGAGCTGCTCTAGTGCTTCCCAGCCCACTGGGAAGTTTGTCCTCCCCAAACTGCCTGGACTGGGAACCCCACCAGAAAGAGGCAGATCCCATTGAGAAGGCTCTGATCCCACCAGCATGAGAGAGATCCCATTGCGAAAAGACAGATCCCATTGGGGTGGGAGGAAGATCCCAACAGGAATAGCCAGATCCCAGTGGGAAAAGCCAGATCCCATTGGGGTGTGGGGAAGATTCCATCAGGAATAATCAGATCCCAGTGGGAAAAGCCAGATCCCATTGGGGTGTGGGGAAGATTCCATCAGGAAAAATCAGATCCCAGTGGGAAAAGCCAGATCCCATTGGGGTGGGGGAAGATCCCATCAGGAACACTCAGATCCCACTGGGATGGGGTGGATCGCACCGAGGAGGAGCAGACCCCAGGGGAAAACGGAGCAAATCCCACTGTCAAAGCCCACGGCCCCCCCGGCCGGTCCCCCCCGTTCCCGGTACCTGGGGGGTGCTGCAGGGCGGCGCGCAGGGCTCGGCAGGCGGCGGCGCGGCAGTGGCGGAGGGCGGCGGGGCTGCCGGGGCCGTACCGGGCCGTCTGCACCGTACCGGCCACCGGGAAATGCCGCCGCAGCGTGGCGTCCAGCACCGCCGCGTCCTCCCCGTCCGCACCGGGCAGCAGGACCCCCACGACGGCGGGCGGCG
>VZTO01028111.1:0-44640 GCA_013400615.1 Syrrhaptes paradoxus | reverse complement strand
TCCTGCAGCTCCTCCGCCGCCATCCCCCGCCGCCGAGCACCCTGCCCGGCACCGCCCCCGCCACCGCACCGCCCCCCCCGGGCACCGGCCCTGCGCCGCCCCCGGTCCCGCCATCCGCATCCTCCCCGTACCCGGGCACCAGCTCCCGGCCCCCCCGTGCCGACGCCGTTGCAGCGCGGCCGCGGTGGGGGGTGTCAAGGATACACCCCACACAGGGGGGGCTGCGGCACCTCCAGCCCCGTCCCAGGACCGGCACCCCCCGGAGAACAGCCCCTGCCCGCTGCCGGGGGGACACGGCACAGAGGGGGGCTAGAAGGGAGCTGGGGACCCTGCACAGCCCTTCTGCAAGGCTGGTCTCGTTTCCAATGAGAAGGTGAGAAAATTCAGGCAAAACCATGGGCTGTGGAGCGGGTGGGAAGCTGAGAGAGGGATGAGCAGGAGCTGTGGTGGCTGCCAAGGGGGACACACATGAGGCCGTGATAGAGGAGCAGCTGATCGTGCACCCCCAGGGATATAAAATGCTCCCCAGGGTGTACCATGCCCTGGCCAGGCTGCAGCCACATTTGGGAAACAATTCCCCTTTGGGAAACAATTATCCCCTCAAAGGCCATACCCACCCCACTGGTCACACGTTCCCCAGTTCGTGCACAGCCGAGCTGCCACCCCCACCCCACATGCTGCGCCTCTGGGTCCCTTCCCAAGCCACCTTTGGTTTCCCCTCTGCAAACACCACATCCATCCCTCTCCCCACAAAACACAGCCCATAGTCACAGCCCCACCAGCATCGGACACATTCCGCAGTGACACACACACCCCGTCAAAGCACAAAACATTTGCAGAGGTAAGTACGGAGCTACAACCAGGGCTTCAGTGCTCACACACCCGAGCCTGAGGCGTGGGGAAGGGGCTGTATCCCACCAGCTGGCTCTGCCAGCCCGCAGTGAATGAACGCCACGTCACAGCAGCCAGCACCATGCCCAGCTCTGGCGCTGGCGTGGTGTCGGTGTGTCTGTCACATGAATCAGGAAGCTCCGAACCACGGCACACGGTAAATTACTTCCCCTGTGCCGTATCGGAACAGGCTTCTCCAAATGGATAATGTCTTATTGCAAGAACCCAGGAGGGGACAAACAGCTCAAAGGTGCAAATGGCTGCAGTCACCCTGACCAGCTGCTCTCTGAAGCTGTTCAGAGCCAAACCATCTCTGTGGGATGAGTGGAGGAGGCTCCAAGAGCACTGGGGGTGAAAGCAGAGCTGAAATCGACGTGCCTGCCCTGGAACAATGGTTCCCAGCATGTGCGTTGGGGCACACTCGCGCCACAAAGGCAGCTGAGCCAGCGCGCCTGCTCCTTGCCATCCTTGTGACCACCCGTCCCCAGCGCCCAGCAGATCACCACAGGGATGTACCACACGCTGCCACCCAGGCACAGCAGAAGCGTGGCAGCTCTGGAAGGTCACCATGTGCCACCAATTTTAAGCCAGGAAAACATATCACAGGCTTAGCAAACACTGCCCCATGCCAGCATCGCGGGGGCCAGACAGTCCAGACAAGGGTTTCAGACAGACTTTCTGCCCTGGGCCCTAGAAAAAGCAACTTACTCATTGACAAATGCTGATAAGCAAATTGGGGGGGATAAAACAGAAGGATTAGACTCCTCTTCCAAAGATCAGGGTCTATTCTTGCAAGAACCCACACTTCCACACCAGCACGGCAGGGCTACAAAGCCAGACGCAGTTCAACAGCTCTGGCCTTAGTCGTGCCCAGATTTTGTATTCACACAATTTTGTTCTCATTTGTTCAGCATCCTGCTCATGGTCCCACGGAGAAAAGCCCTGGGGGTAACCAGCACCACGAACTGTGCCAGCAGCAGCAGGGGGGGACAGGGGCGGGTCCCCAGGAGCCCTCACCTTGGGGTTTCTCCACTCATACCTTCCCTGCCACAGAATTTTGGGTACAGCCCTCAGATGGATTTGTCCATAAGACATTCAACAAGGAGAAGGTCTCTGGGAAAAGGCACCAGCAGCTTCGGCTGCTTCCTGCAAGGAACAAAAGACCAACACTTGCTTTGGCCAGTTTGTCCAGGGAAGACCAGGTCCCTTGAAGCTGGCTCTGAGGAGGCAGGATGCTCCCTGCCAGCTGCCGCAGGATGTTTAAACCCCACGCGAGCTGCCAGCCCAGCCCATGGCGTGGTGGTGCCAGTTATACACCCGTCTGGTGTGCAGAGACCAGCACAGCACCGGTCTCACAGGGCTCTTCAAGCACTGCTGAGAGTGCCTCGGGAAGTGAGCTCTCAAGCAGGCGATTCCCCAAATTTATGAAGATAATTCTTGCAGAGAAGGTATAGAAAAAATGGAAATGATCTTCCTAACTCAGCTCAGAGGGAGCACCACTATTTCTCTGCAGCAGCACTGATGTTTGAACTGCCAGCACAGCCTCTAAAAACCAGTATTTGGGACCCCTGCAGTTCTGTAGTTAATTTTGGGTACACACATACCATTGCCAGCAGAGCCTAGCTGGAAAGGTGAATGTCACCCACAATACCCAAAACACCTTGTTTACATTTCTTTACTCATTAACAGGGGTAAAACCTAACGGCAAATGCAACTTTATCTTCCTTTGTGTTACTTACAGACAGACAGTTCACAGGCAGTCATGAGCTCAGCAGTGTTTGTAGTCCCCAACAAAGTGACTTCAGAGTTCTGGCAGGCGTCTGAGCGAAAACACAGATGGATTTACAGGGCTTGACACTCCTTCAAACATCCATCTGACAGCCACATTTGTCAAAAATCTCTACAGATAGCCCTAAATGAGGGTAATCACATCTCTTACATATGCCCATAGCTGCTCAGAGCAAAAGCATCTGCTTGTTTTGGACTTCAAAGGAGGAAGAGAAGATGCTTTGTTCAGAGAAATAAATTTATCGTGTGTATTAGTAGTGCCTTGAAGTCTAAACAAAATCAAAGGTCCATTGGATCAGGCCCCTTAAGAGATACATTTACCATGATCAGCCTCTCTTCTGAAGAGTAGAAAGAGGATGGGAAAAAGGATTCTCACACCAGGTTTGATGACAGGAGCACAGGGAGGCTAAACAAGCCAGATGGAATCCATGGGAACAGCTCTGAACCCCTGTGCCCAGTGCCCCAGCCCAGCTCCTTAAACCCTCCCTCTCAGCAGCCTCAGTGCTCGCGAGGGCACCTGGAGAAGCCCCTGAGCCAGCCAGGAGCAGGGACTGGCTCTGGACAAGCTGAGTCTTAGAAAACCTTTGCACAAGTGCTCTGTCACAGACCTGTTCTCCAAACCTGCTTCTACTTATGGCTCTGGAAAAACCCACAACTGAGATGCTGGAAAGCAGCTGCTTTACTTCTGCGGTGCTGCCAGCAACACCAGGAGCATTGCTGTGGAGCGCCAGCACTCGCTGAGCTTTCAGCCATGGAGATCTCCTCGGGTGCCCCAAAGAAGCAGCAGAGGTAAATGCGAGTGAAGAAAATACCCCAAACCTCACCTGTCCCCTTGCCCTGAACATTCCCAGTGGCCCCCTTCTTGCCCCTGTCTCCTCTTCACTCCTCCATGGCTCTTCCCACCTCCTCCACCAACCTTCCCCAAAATTCCCCTCAACCTTTCTAGCCCCTGAGCCAGACCTTTCCCCACTTTTCACTCACTGAAGCTTGAGCTGTATCAAACCAGACAATAGATCCTTCTTGTGACAAGTGTAGTCACAACTGACTCTGCACTGGATGGTCACTTGGTTCCGTCCCAGCTCCCTGGACCCAGCCACCTCTGGGACCCGCTGGGGCAGCCCCAGTTTGGTCCGAGGCAGCCCGTGCCGACTCTCCAAGTCATCACACCATTGCGAGCTCCGCTCAGCGGAGGTTACGCCCCATAAGCAAATAAATCTGGGAATTCCCTGGCTGCCCCACGGCTGGGACACAGCCTGGCTTCCTGCTGGGGAACCCCAAACCTTTCCCTGCCTCTCTTCTCCAACATCCCGTTTCCCTGTGAAAGTCGTGCCTCATCCCACCCATCTCTGCACTTGTCCCAAGTTTCCTTGAGTCGCCATCCCTTCCCGGATGGCAGGAAGGCACAGGAAGGCGTTTCTGAAGAGGATGGGGACCTGGCCCCAGGCTGTGTGTGGAGAGCTGGTGGTGCTGGGGCAGTCCTGATCCTGCGGTAGGAGGGACGTTCCTGCCTGTCCCCTTAGAGACCGATGGAGGCTGCCCCTCAGCCTGCTCCCTTCTTTGCTCCTCCACTGGGAAGATGTTCAAAAGCTGGCTGGCAATAGACATGTAATCAGACCCAAGGACCAAGCTGCCTCTTCTGGCCTTTTTCTGGCTGTCCTGCAAGAGCCTCAGCTGGACCCTTGCCATTGGTTTGACAAGAGGACCTGGGACTAGCTGTTCAGTCACCAACCTCCATTTTTTCCCAGTACACACGTGCTTTTGACGTCAGCGCTCCAGCTTTCTGTGTGCTCACCCTTTGCAGAACCCCTCAAAAGTCACCCCAGACCCCACCAAGCTGGAGACCTGTGTTTGGGGACCACTGCACACAAACACAGCCCCTCTTGCCTCCTTCCCCCAAAACCCCTTCTTCCACCAGGTTCCCAGAGCTGCTCCCTTCATAAAATCAAAGGTCATTCATCCGCTTCCCAGGCTGGAGCTGGTCCAATGGGCAGAGCAATGGGTTTGGAGCCGCCTGGTTTGATGCTGCTGAGCCCTGAAAGAGGCCACAGGCAACCACCTGGCGAAGCGCCCTTCTGGTACGCTGCAAACAGCACCAAAGGGCAGCGGGACTTTGCCCTGGCACGTAGGCACAGCCACCTGGATCAGTGATGAGCAGGGATAGGCAAGGGATTTTTGGAAATAGGCAAAGCTTGGCCCAGGTGCTGCCTCAATCAAGATCTTCCAGAGGTAGCACTCATGCACATATGCCAGGAGCCCACAGGACAGCTGCTCCCAGCATCCTGTCCAATAAGCAAGAGGTGGCAGCAAACTTTGCTCTTCCACCATCTGGTGACTACAAAGAACCTGGGGAATTTCAGGAGCTTTGTGGTGACAAGAACTAACAAAGACCCCCGCATCCAGGCTCTCCTGGGAAGAAATCTTACCTCTGGGTTTCTTTCACTCAGTTTTGGGACAGTCTAAAATCCAGAGGCTGCTGGCCTGTGCTCATTCCCTGACAGCTGGTTTCTTGGGGACATTTTCATGCTCAAGCAAGGCAGTCCATGAAAAGCAGAAACTCAAGTGATTGTTGATAGAAGTTTCCTGAGGTAGATTGTTCAGCCAATGCAGCAAAGAAATCCGAGCTCTGCAGCAAGGGCAGCATGATGCTGAGGGAGCAGTGTCCCCTTCTGGCAGCAGCCACACAGTGAATGATGTCTGTGCAGGACCAGGCAGACAAGGCACCAGGAAGGGTTTCTACAAAGGGACATCCCAGTGAACAGTGCTAAAACCAGCCTGCCAGACTCTGCTGCCCAAGGGAATTCATGTTTGAATTGCTGTTCAAGATAAAGCCTTAATTTATCGAATAACGTACTCGGAATACAAGACTACTCCACCTCCTTCAGAGGGAAGAGGATTAGTTCTGAAGCATCCGCCCACTGCAGGAGACAGGTGAAGCCCCTGTTCAGAGGGCTCCCAGTCGCGCCCAGGCAGCGGGGCCAGACCAGGAGCAGGGAGCTCTCCCTTGTGGGGACGGAGGGACCTGCACTGGAACGGGGCTGGGGGAAGGCCACGGACACAACTCACCTGCCTCACCGACTAGGGACACTTTCCAAATGATGAACAACTACACGGAACCAGCAGTACCACACGTCCAGGGTATCCACCGGTCATTCTGGGACTAACATCAGCAGCGACCGTGCCAACCTGCAGCTGCTTGAAGCTCCCTTAAAACTACCCAGTGTTTTGAGGGATGTACTAAGAAACTGAGACTTGCACTTTAAAAATCTTTCAATCCATTTTTCACCACTTCCGTGTTAAGAAACCTTAAGGAACTCATTAAAGCGATGCACTGGTCTGATGTAAGGATCCTCCCCACCCCACATTACACGCTGTGATACGGCTGGCCGGGAAACCAGCAAGTATGAACACTCGTGCACTACAGAGTCGTGTGATGAAAATGTGTCTAAATAAATACATTTCACAGAGCACATGCTACAGGCATGCATGCTGTCCAGGTACACATCTTCTCACTCTGTGATTCCACTAGAACTGCTATTTCTAGATGCAAGCCAGGACTGCTACCAGCTCGGATTTAATGTCCCACTACACAGTTTTGTCTCAACAGCTCTAATCACCAAGTACAAGAGAACGAAGAACAAGAAGCTTCCCTCTAGTAGACAGGTAAGAAATTATTTCTCTTTTTCTATATAAAGCTTGTGGGACAGTTTAGGAGGCTGCAGACATTTGTTGTCTAGCCCTGAGAACCATCCAGATTCTGTTACAAAAGGCACAGACAGGTCACAGTAAAGGCTGACAGTTATCTGTCTTTAGAACGTAGTCTGCTCTATGAACACCTTGTCGAGCAAGGGTCGAATCTCCACGTCCCCATCTAGCCTAGAGTCACTACTCCATCCCTGCACTGCAAATTCTGATCTGCTGCTGAAATGAAGACCCTCAATATAGGTGGAAGGAATAAAAATTAAAATGTACAAAAATGAAACATTCTCCTTTTATTTCCAATAAAAATTTAGATCCTAGATGGATACAGCATCTGTAAAAGACAAGAATAGAATACTGTTAGAAATCCTGTTACCGTACTGTTTTGAACACAAATTTTGCAGTTACAATCTAGATCATCAATGTCTTCAGCTACTATACCACAGCACAAGAAGCCAGCTACAAACCTCTCCTAGCGCCAGAAGAAGCACTTATCAAGAGCCACGTTGAATACTGAACAGGAACAGAACAAAATCACAGTCCAAATTTTCCCTCATACTACATGTGATGCACCATGGAAACTGACAATAAATACGATAAAATAAATCCACTTACCACCCGGATTCTGTGTCCAATGGCCTTGGCAGGAAGGTTGGAGCGGAACTTGGCACGAACCATGCCGCTGTTCCCATGGGCGCGGGTCACCTTCCCCCAGATCACTCGTGTCCTGTTGGGCTTGCCACCGGGGGTTACAGTGTTGCTGAAGAGAGGAAAAGAACCCCTGAGAATGCCAGTCGCAGCCCCGTACGGACCAGTGACGGGACGGACAACGCAGCCTCTTTAAGGCACTTCCGTAGCTTCATTCCACAGCCATCTTTAATTGGACCCCCTTCCACTTTTATCCACCTGTGAAAATTGCTAGGCCTGGGATTCTCACTATACCTTCCAAACAGGTAAGTAAATTGTAAATTATCAGAAGCCCCACTGAAGAGCTATTAACAAGTCACAAAGCTTAACAATTTGGCAAACACTGATGCTAAGATGATCAAAAACTCAACAATTTTAAGCCCAAAGAAAATGCAACATCTTATTTGTAAGATTTCTCCAGACACACCAAAGGCAGGAGAAGCCTAAGCCACTAGAACAGACTCCAAAAAACTGCTTTAGAAGAAAAGCCAAGTGCCATCTTGGAAATGATGGTGGTCAAGCTAACCCCCTGATCAATTTCATTCAAGGCAATTTAAACTCCGGTACCTGAACTCTTAACAACTACACTCAAAGAAAAATTATGTGGAAGGTAATAAGTAGCTGTTCTTAATCCCTCCACCAATGCCAGCTCAGCAGAAGTGACAAGTGCTCTGACCCAGGCACGCAAAAGCCAGGATACAGCTGCCTCCAGGCTTCACGAAATACTTTTGCTGTTAAAGTAACTCCATAGCTCATAGTACTTAATTCACCTCACTTCCATTTACTCTACCAATCTGCCTTCAGTTTTTGACAGTCTCTGGCAAAATTTGTTTCTCTAACATTATCATTTATAACAGCGAATGATCATTTCACCTACCTTCATGATCTGAATTAAGAACACATAGGCCAGTTAAAATAAAAATAACTAAGGACTTCAAAAATGAAACCAACACAGAAAACTGGTCTACACTCACATCCTGGCATTTGCAGAAGCTAATAGAGGAGTTGGCTAATTTAGTATAACAAAAAGTTACTTACTTTTTAGCTTTGTATACATAGGCACACCTCTTGCCCAAGTAGAAGTCTGTCTCCTGACGGGCATAAACACCTTCAATTTTCAGAAGAGCAGTGTGCTCCCGCTGGTTTCGGAGGCCACGTTTGTAGCCAGCAAAAATGGCCTTGCACCAGAGCCTAAAGGCATTGAAAACATTTACAAACTGTAATTCACTCCAAAGAATCAAATGTAAATAAAAAACCCAAAGTGCTTCAACATCAGGTGTCACGTTTTCAAATGTCTACAAACCCTCTGTGATGACTAAACATTACTTTTTCTTATACACTACATAACCTGAGAGACATAAACAGGAGAGTGCTGCAGGAACTGCTGTAGAAGATATTAACCTCTGTGAATTTGTAGTCTCAAAGGAATTAACTGCAGTCTAGGGGGACAGCCAGAGGAACAGCCCCACATACACTGGAGAGGTGACACCACACAAACTCCTCAATTATTCACAACAAAAACCTGTCTGTACTACACAGCTATAGTGATTATTAGGCTCATTCCACACACCACGTACGACTGCCTCAGCTGCATCCAGCAGCTGTCCCATAACACAGCAGCATTAAGCTAAGCTATCCAGTTCTACCTCCCACACATGCACAACAGAAGATAAACACCACAGATCAATATTAAGACAAAAGGCAGTGATTCAGATTCACTCCCTCCACCGTTTACCACCCCAATCCCTATATCAGTAAGAAAACTCGATGGTACCGTAGCTCACACAGACAGTATGTCAAAGCCTCTCCCGTACACCAACGGTTCACAGATACCACGCTAACACCAACATCACCGGCACCACGCATCTGCTGACAGCGCCGGGAAATCCTGGCACACCACGCCAACAGCTGCCACCAGCTTAAGGCAGAGGCTTCAGAAGAGAGACACAACTGTGGGCGTCTAACAGCAGGCCCAGCAGGGTACTGGGCAGAGGAGCTATCCCGGAAAATGAGAGCAGCCCCAGGAAAACGGACCATCGCCCGCAGCTTGAACACACCCAGCAATGCTCCGTTTGCAAGGCCTGCCAGAAGTAACAGCGAGCTGAGAGCCATCTCACTCACCTCCCGGTCATGGTGTCCTCCTGAAGCCCCGGTCCCAGCAGGCCTAGAAACGACACAAGCCATGAGCCTCCCGGGCCGGCCACTCCGCTCGGCAGAGCGAGCAGAGCTGCCGCAGGCCCAGCGCCAGGACATCCCGCGGCCCGGGAGCCGCTCACAGCAAGGCCACGAACGCCACCAGCCTCCCCAGGACGGACCCCGCCTCACGAGGGAGGCACGAGGACCCCCCCCGCTTCCCCGGAGGACGGGACGCTGCAGGCGCCTCAGTCCCGCTTCAGATGCGGGCCTCAACCTGCGGCCGGGACTATCCACCGCTCATCGACGCCATCACGCCCTCTGCCCGCTCCGCACGGCGCCAGCCGCAATGCCCCGGGAGCCCCGCGCCCGCCGACGGCCCCATATCGGGGACAGCTCCCCCCTGCCCTTCCCGCCGCGCCGCCGCTCCCCCGCTCACCTCCCCGGCGGCCAACCAAGATGGCGGCGAAAGGGAGAACCCCCGCGCTGCCTTCCGGGATATGGGCCCGAAGGACCTCCACGAGCAGCCCCGGCACTGCCTGAGCGGGCAAACCCTAGGCGGCCCCGGAGGGGCGGGTACATCGGCCCCCAGCGCTGTCCCTCGCCCTGTCCGCTGCGTCCCGTTTCTCCTCCGGGTGGCGATCCGGGGAGCGGCGGCCTCAGCTCCGCCGTGCAGGCACTCGCATGGGCAGCCCCGCGAGGCCCCCGCCGCGTGGTGGTCGCCATGGAGACGGACGCTCCCGCCGTTGCCTGCCGGTGAGCGTCCAGCGAGGGGGCCCCGGCCCGGTACCGCCGGCCCAGCCGCTGTGGGCAGGACTCTGCGGCCGCCCGGCGTGGGAGCGGGGGGATAAATCCCGGTGCGGAGGCTGAGGGGAGGCCTGGCGGAACCGGCCGCGGCGAGGGAGCGAGCCGAGGGGCGGCGGGGAGGGGAAGGGCAGCGCTCGGCCCTTCTGGGGTGGCCGGGGCTGTGGGGCGCTGTCTGGCTTCCTCCCTTCTCACCGGGAGCTGGTGAATCAGCCCAACGTTTATTGTACTCCCGGTATGGCAGAAAACACGTGTTTCTACGCTCAAATCCCTGTGGTGAAGGCTCCCGTTCCTGGGGTTTCCTAAATAAGAACAGGTGGAAGCGTGAACCTCTGCTCAGAGAAAGGACAGAATCCCTGCTTTGAGGAAAATAAACTGTCAACACACTCTGTTTTCCAGCAGCAGAGATACCACAGCCAGTAAATCCTCCCTAAATCTTATGTTTTTTCTGTCCCATGCAGATTTAGTCCCATATGGGACACACAGCTACAAGCAGCAGAACTCTGTAAGGCCACAACTATTTTGCTTGCCTACGAGACATTTTTTTGGGGGTAAAAACGAAGGTATTTCTGATTTACGGCCCAGCCACCATGGAGATCCCGAATCTCTCTTTGCCAATCGCTTGCAAAACAGAGCTAAAGGAGAGGTGACATTCTCAGCTTTGAATTCTCTCACTGGAGTTCATCAGTATCTCCATAATTACCTAAAAGGAATGCTGCAAAAATGCTGCCTTTGAAGGTATTTTAGTTTATCAGGGAGCAGGATGGGAGGAATGTGCATCCAGGACTCTCACACAGCAGAGGGAGTTGCAATCCTCAAAGGAACAGGAGGCCAGACCTTTCATACAGTTATTTTAAAAATTATTGCTTGATATGTTTTTCTTTCCCTTTAGATCAGCAGGGAAGGAATGTCAACCTAAACCCTTGAGGGAAGCTGAAAAGCTGAATCCTTCACATACCTTTTTTTTTTTTTAATTTTTATTAATAGGGTTTAATGAAGGAGCTGAGCAAAGCGCAGTGATCCAGGTCGATGCCAATTAGGGTGGTCTGTGGGCACTGCGTTAACGCTAAAATCCAGGGAGATCACTCCCTGTTTGTAGTGTTTCTTAGTGCTCCAGACAGCGGGTTCCTTCTCTCTTCCAAGTGAACCCAAGCCCAGAGCGTGCTGGCTTGGCACACGCATCTGCTGAGCGAGGAGATGGTTATAAGAGGAGATACATCAGACAAGCAAACCCCCAGGCTTCAGAAAAACGTTCCAGCTGTGAGCTTTCTTAACACACATTAATATCTTGAGTTCATTTTCTCCTGGACAGAAGCTGCTGATGGGATAGAGGAAAAGCTATGGCATCCTTCTTCGTTTCCAAATAAGTCACTTTTTCCTGCCAGAGCTGCAAGTGTTATTTCTTCTTTCAGGAACGCTGTCGTCATCATCTGTCACAGCTATCTCACAACAAATCTTCTTTCACCATATTGTTAGCATTAAAACTCCACATGTAATAGATTATTCTGATGTCGTTTAGGCTCAAAATATGGATCGTAGATTTCTTATAAAGATAAAACTGAGTAAAACATTTAAAAATATTTTATTAGTGCCTGTTGACTGGAGACACTGTCTGACTTCCTCTATGTCAAAATACTTAATTCACGCATCTCCCCTTCTATCATTGATTCCAAGGTTGAAAAGAAAGGAAAAGTGATGGTTTGAGTTTATTACAGAGATTATTCACTATTTATTTGTTAATGATATGATCAGATTCCTATCTCAAGTTGTAGCAATTTTTTTTTTTATAATTAAGGGAAAGGAGAGAAAAAAAATCTTAGAAGCAAAGGGAGGAAATCAATTCTTTCTTAGTCAAAGGTGACCATCAAAAGCCCTGCACAGTGGAATTAATTAGGTAAAATCAGTATAAAGAGTACAAGAAGGACAGTAAACTTATTGATAACACTCCGAATTACTCCTTTGCTGCTATCATTTCAATACATGCTGCATTAAACAACTTCCTGCAAGAGCCTGGACATCAGGAAACAAACACATAAAAGCCAAGGTGGTTTTTGTTCATTTTACCTATTGTGACACTAACAGACACGTAATAAACCTGCGCTGAAGAGTGACCCGTATTTTCTGCCCAAGTGAAATTCATTCCATGTTCCAGCGGTAAATGACTGCATTTTCCTCAAGAAAAAGAACAGAAAAGGATGAGCACAAACGGTAACAGTTTCAGAGAGGAGTAAATATGCATTTTTTTAAACACTCATGAAGTTGCTTTGGAAAAATCTCAGATTTCCAGTGATCCAGAGCATAACTGCATCTACACTTGTTTAATTTTCATAGAATGTGGGCACGTCCTACCCTGTTAATCACGCTGATGTATTTCCTTGGCATGCTTACAGGATGGACTGTAATATTCTGCAGACCTAGGCTGTGTTTATTCAAGGATTTTACAGATGGCACAAATCCAGTTGTCGGTAGAGCAGCCAAATGAAGAGCAAGTCCATGGATGTTGCTGCTGCCATTGCAATGACATTCAGGCTCTCGGTCGTTTCAGACTCCAGCTGTGCTAGGTGTTATTATACCAGAAATACCTGGTTTGTAAGTTTAGGGTTTGGAGGGATGGTCTAACGGCTTAGCAACACATTAAAAATCTCAGAGAATTTCTCCATTTTCATGCAGATGTTTTCTTATGCATTTTTCTAACCGGAGCAATTTCACCAGCATTCACAGTGAATTTTCCACCATTCCCTAGATGCGCTTTCACCAGATGCCATCCGTAAGCAAAGCAAAGGGATGCTGAAGTGCACATCAGAGCAATTTCACATTTGAAATGCAATTTAAAAGAAAACAACACAGACTGTTAAAGATAGCTCACTTAGTCCAGATATTGGTTCTTGGGTGACTTTCAACACGCCAAGCTGCCGAGAGGATTGCGATGCTAAAAATGTCAAAGCTACGCAGTAATAATGAGGAATGATTTGAGCATGAAGGTTCACTGGCTGAGATTCTGGAAGAGGTGCGGATCTTTTTTTCCTTTTAAAAAGGCACCTTCGTTCTGTTGGTTCTCGAAGAACAAGGTCCATCATGAAGCACCGCTCGCCCTTGAACTGAGTGGTGAGGCCACTCGCCCGTCTGTCCTTCCACATCACCCTCCCCTCAGCCACATCTGCTCCGCGAGGGACCGGGACCGACTCTGGTTTGTGAAAGCCAAACATTCCCTCTGTCCCTGAGAGCAGCCATCAGAGCATAGCTCCTCTTATAAACAGGGTGGGAAAGGCTATAAACAAAGCGGGGAAGGCTGCAAATAAGGCTGGGGCGGGTCTGCCTTTGGTTTAAACCGTTGTTACTAACACCAGAGCCGCTCTCTCATCGGTATCTTCTGTCTTTGTTCCTCTTAGCAAGGACACAGAGACTAAAGAAATGGAAAAATTCACTCATCTGGAAGCTCTGCTGTTTTCTGCTGTGCTGGAGAACTGTGTCGATCAGCTCGCCATTCTCGGATATATCACACCGGTGTCACGGGAGGGCAAGACAGACCTCAGCCATGTATGTGCTTCTATCCTCCCTGCTTAAAAATAGATCTCTTTCCTTTTTTTTGTTTTTGTTTTTGTTTGTTTGTTTTGGTTTTATGTCTTCTACCAGCATTTAAAAAAAATTGATTCAGATTATTTTTTTCTGCTAATTGCTCTATGACCCTTAGATGAAGAAACACAACAAAAGTGTGTGGATGACCAATTTTAATATTTATACTGCAGCGTTGCTGAGAAGCTTTAGTCTAGACTTTGTGCAAAAGACCTTATTGACCCAAGATGAGGTTCCTGGGTTTATAATTTGAACATCTCAGTGGTTAGATGACAAGCAAAGGATTAGGGAAAGGGAAGCAAAACATATCTAGGTTCTTATGTAGACACACAGCTATTTAAAACCACAAATGAATGGGATTTTTGGAAGCACTCAAAACCAGGGTAATCCTGTTCCTCTCTAAGTCCATGCTAAAGTTCCTTTAGTCTCCACAGACAATGAATTAAGAAAGATTCCGCTTCAAAATACACTAGTAACTACCCATTCTCAATTACCATTATTAATGAGCTGATTCCTAATAGTCATCATAACTAAGGGTTTGGGCAGAGGTACAGAGAACAGAGGAGAAGCCCTAATGCTCAGGCAGAGGTTTGCTGCTGTCAGGAGGGTGGTGTGATATTTCTGGTGATGAGAGGACACAGGATGGGACCCTCCTGATGGGCAAATGGTTCTCTGGTCTGTTGTCATATATTTTAAGTGACAAAGCAGCCTGTTTCCAGTTTAAGCAGGTCTGAAACTCTTTTTCAAGAGGAATTAAAAAAAAAAAGTGTGTGAGCAGGATGGAAATAAAAACTGGGACCTAAGCTTTCAGATCTAATGCTGCTCACTGTCTGGTGTACCATGTAAGAATGCAAGAGGAAGGTAAATCAAGGTGGTGGTTTCTGTGTATTTCCTCTCCATGCTACCTGCTTTTCAAAAAAAACCCTTGCAAAGCTGCAGAAGCTGCTGCTACAATAAATTTGAGGGCGTGAACGATGCTCAGAGTGTGCAACAGAGGGCAGTCCTCCCCTGCGAAGCGTGCTGGGAGCCAGCCTCACCTCTTTCCAGAGGATGCTTCTTCCTCATGGAGCTGGCTGGGGAACTTCGGATGTGCCAGCAGCAAAAACCCAGAGAAAGAGCCTGTCTCCAGGACAGGAGGAGTTGTTCTTCAGACACACAGACTCCGGTTGATAGACCTACTAAAAGTACACTTCTGAAATTACAGAGAAAACACCTTAGCTTTTCTCTTCAATCACAGACGCTCGTTTTTACCAAGTCACTTCTTAAAACAGTTTTCTCACAGACGATGAACCCTACTTGTGTTCTTAAAGATGCCAAAACAAATAAAGAAGGAAACAATTCAGGGCTCAGGGAAGCTACTTGCTAACTTGGGTGCTCTGTAATTTGCTGCTCCTCCCCGTTGCCCTGCTCACATTTGGCTGCTGTCACTGGGTTTGCAGACCTCTATTTGCAAAGTGCCCTGGAGCTCTGTCCATCAAACAAATCAATGACACTCTCAAAGACTGACAGCTAAATTTCAGTTGATGACTTTTTGGAGAGGATTAATCGCAGTGTTGGCCAGCACCTCATTGATTTTCCGTATCGAGCACTCGTGTCCATTGCTTCATCCCCCAGAGGAAGGCAGCCCTTCTATTTGCTGAGTTTTGGGCAAAAGATAACCAGCTAGGAGACTACCCAGATGGAACACATGCAGTTTACAAACTCCTTGCTCTTATGTGGTTATTTGGTAATTATTAGTGTGTAAGTCCCCAGGGTTTGCAGACATCCCATTTAGAGCCTGTCTTGAACTTTCCCAGACACTCAAAAACATTTCTCAGCACAGTCATTAAATCTACATGATATTAAAGCAGTTTGTTTGCCAAAATCCTTTCTTTCTGAAGTACAGCCATCACTAGCAAACTCTTTAAACCCTTTCTTTCTAATTAACTATGTAATTGTCATTGGTCTGTGTAAGCTTTGCATGCAATTCATTTAATATCAGTTTAACTGTCCAAAAATTACGCGTGCAGTCCCCTGGACTCCTGTAGTCAGTGGTGAGTCAGGCACAGCCAGAGGCTCACTCGTCCCATCCGGAGACATCCAAAATACCCTGAACGGAGCAGCCCCTTGTGCACTGCCCCATGGACCGCGGCAGCATCGCAGACCGCTCACGGCTCCTTGCTTGGCAAGCAGCTTCTTGGAAACCCTGCTGGCATGCACAGCTGCTGCCCTGACCGCCGGCTCATGCTCTGCCCTCTGGGCTGTGCTGGCACAAATGTGAACTGGTGCTGCTAAAAATAAACCTTTTTTTTTTTTTTTTTTTTCCCCTTTCTGCTAGAAAATGTCTCAGGTCAGTAAGTTCTCCAATCCATGTCCCCAGGCAGCCAGGGTGGGGAGCAGGGATGGCGTTGGCTGGCTCCAGCGCTACTGCCTATCCCATGTTCTGCCTCTGAGATGCCAACACATGGGCAAGAAAATGTTCTCTTTCAATGTCTGGGTTTTTTTTCTTACCCATAGCACATAAAGCAGAGAAATTCCTAGAAGCAAAGCCACAGCTGATTTTGTGCTTTTGTTTTTCTGGGGCTTGGTCTTTTTTAATCAAATTGTACACGGCCGCAAGATGCCTCTCCATGTAGAAGAGAGCTGCCGGTGGTTTGACAGCTGATGTCTGTCACTTTTATTTCATAGAATCATTAAGGTTGGAAAAGACCTCAAGGATCATCAAGTCCAACCGCCATTTCCACACACCTCAGCTCATTATAACAGTAATACTATGGGAAAGGTCTGGTGACAGGCACTGGGCAATGGCTAAGAGGGAGAGAAGGCGGAGGGGAAACAGGCAAAGTCTTCAGTACGTAAAAGCTGCTGTAAAGAGGAATGATTTGTCCTCTGTGCCTATGGAGACTCGGACGAGAAGTCTGGTGCTCAACTGCAGCTGAGAAGAAAAAACTTTCTCGCAGGAAAGCTGGTTGTGACAGGCTGGCGGCGGCAGGAGGGTGTGTAGGCTCTGTTGCCGGAGGTCATTAGGGACATGTCAGACCAAGGGCACAGTCTGAACCCTCATCTCTTGGGGCAGATTGATCTTTTGAGGCTTTTTCCGGTCGTGTCACTTTAGGACTTTTGATCCCATAAATTTTAACAAGCCTACGTCAGTGCTCAAAGCCAACCAAGAGAAATGTTTCTGGTTTTCTGGTCTTTGACAAATGTAACACACACTGTGAACTGCTTTTAATATAGCTTCGTTCTAGTTTATTATTAATTTCTCTTCTTCTCGCATGACACTGCAGAGGGTTTATTTCTCCTACTCAATGTGCAAGCAGGTCTCTCTGATTCCCTTTCAGACTGGCAGCCAGGAAATGAAAGAAATCACAGAGGCTCAGAGCAAGCTGGACAGTAACTGCCCAGAGCTTGTGTCAGCAAGGCGAGGGAGCAGAGAAGCGGTTCCCTCCGCGGCTCTGACAAGCACTGAACACAACCAGCAGCTGGGGAAAACCAAATATCTAAAAAGCACCCATCATCCTTCCAACAGGGCCATGAAACACAGTGCCCTGTCTGTACAGAATCTCAGCAAAATTCAGGCTGACAGGTGAGTGAAGCACAAATGTGATGGCTATGGGGGATGCTCGGAGGTGTAAGGTTCGCAGTCTGTGTCTCGAAAGCAAAAATCCCTGGAGGGGTTCAAGCCAGGCTGGATGAGGCTTTGAGCAACCTGGGCCAGTGGGAGGTGGGTGGTAACTCGATGACCTTGAAGGTCTCTTGCAACCCAAACCATTCTGTGATTCTCTAAAATGTTATTCCTTTACCTAATCAAGTGACTGGATTTGCAGAAATACCCACAGCCTTTGGTTTACGAGACGGACCGGGGAGCTGAGCGCTCAGTACGCATTTTCTGCATCCTGGCTTCTGCCCTTTCATGTTATTTCAACAAAGGGCTTAAAGAAGATCCTGACACAAATGCAGAAAATGCAGCTAAAATACAAATACCATGTGTGCCGTGAAATCAAATAAACTGAGCAAGCCCATGTATTCATTATGATCAGTGTAGGGCTGTGCTAGGATATTTTGGCACCCAGATAAAACTTCATAGACACACTTGTCTGTATCCTCACAATCTGTCATCACTGCTGCAGGCCAGCAGCTTTCTTCCAGTCTGGCACAACATGGGCGTGTTTGTGCCTCTGCTATTTCCTAGGGTAGCATTCAGGACAGCATTTTAAAATTACAAACTTCAACCAACTCCTAACACAGAGTTCTCCAGATGTACAAGCAGCAGTTCCCATGGGAGAAGCTCTCCTGGGTTTGATAGACATGAGAACAGAAACGGGATCTTATATTTTCTTACCTTTTTAGTTGTAAACAATAATGGATAAAGGCGCCAGACACCTGTACATTACTGTTGTGTTCCTTTTCTTCCTAGCAGGCAGTATGCAAGTGATGTGATTGCAGCCACTATGAAAAAGATGCAGGAATCAGGAACCTTTCATAGCCTCACGGAAGCTAATGAGAGAGAGAAGGCAAGAAAGAGCAAGTTCCACGACTTCCTCACCAGGTCAGTGCTATGTTCAGTACTTTCCTGCTTCACTGCTCAAAGCCAGCATCCATTCCCCTCGGTACATGCTAAAAAGGAAAAAAAAACCCAAAAAACACCAAACCCAAAACACAGAAAAGAATCAGGATTTTTTTTTTCAACTTGAATTCTTCTGTCTGCTTTACAAATGGTGCTTCTGTCCCTTTCAGAAATCGATAATTGATGGGTCTGATACTGATCTGAGCTAGGCACTGCCTGAGCTGTCACCACGGTGGACACCGGTGTCGGCATTAACGCAAATGCTCCACACCAATTAAAACATAATGTGATGTAGGAGCTCCCTGATCTTTACCTCCTTGTCCCCAGTGAAAGCCAGAGCAGCAGCGAATCTGTTCAAATCAGGGCCAGCAACATATGGTCTTTAGGTTATGGGATGCCCGGGAGGATCTGCTCTGACCCCTGAGCTGATACTCCCCCTTTGCCCAGCAGCAGCGAGGGGCCAGCACAGATGGTGACAGAGGCAGTTGTCTTATTCAAGGCTAATCCACCAGCCACTGCATCATAGATCCTCTTCTGTCCCAGATCTGATAGGGTACGGACTTGTTATAATTTCAACTCAAACTGGTGATTCCTTAGAGCAAACTTGTGTGCGCGAAATGTTTGGGGTTTTTTATAAGCACAGGAAACTCTGGTTCAATCCCTAGCCTGCCAGAGAGCACAGCGGTCATCAGAGAAGGATTTGACCCTTCTAAACTTTGTTCCGTGTAGCAGCTCAGGGCCGTCACTTTGGGTAGGCTGCAAAGCTGCTCTAAGTCACAGTTTGTCATGAGTCCGACCTACTGGAACAGCCCCGGTGTGGCTCAGCGGTCTGCCTCCAGCGCCAGTCCCCGGCTTCCAGCGAAACGTGAGATTTCAAGCGTGAAACCCAACTCCTCCACTAAACCCAAGGGATTGATTGTTTATCCATGGGAGGGACTGAGAGCAAAAACAAAAGCAGCAATTTCTTGTTGAATGCCTTCACTCGCATCCCTTCATGGATCTTAGAATCTGAGGCAGCGTTTTTTGAAAGATTTTAAGTCTGATATGAAAAAAACCAAACATATTCCATACAGATAGTGAAACGTACACAATTCAGCACTGCCTGCGGGTTAGGCATCCTGCACAGAAACATGGAGATTTTTGCCTGAAATGCAGAAACCGTCACTCAGTGACAGGCTGCTTCCCTCTCTGCTGGAGGAATCGCATTATCCTCAAGTTCACTCCAGGCTTTCAACGCAAGCATCCCTGGTTTTTGGTTCATTCTCCCTTTCATTCCCATCCTCTTTGCCCAGTCTGTGCACCTCTTCTTTTGGGATTAACGCACCCGGTCACTAGTTTGGGTGAGGAGCCTGTTCCTGCCTTGCAGATGTGCTGCCTCCCCGGGGCTCCGAGGGAAGAGGTGAACACCTTTCCTGCTACGCAGCCATGAAAGGGGCTTGTCTTCTGCTGTTCTGGAGAAGCAGCCCAAGATTTTGTGTGCGCTTCTTTTAGCTCAGCTGTTACAACCACGATGAGCGAGTGGGATGAGTGGGGCAATGCTCAGCTCTTGTCTTTTTTTGGTATAGCCAAGTGATTGTGTTTTCCCATTTTTCTTCAGAGAGGAGGAAGGAAAAAAGGAGATCAAGTCACTCGAGAAACAGCTGCAAGATGTCAGGAAAGAAACTAAAATAGAACTTCAGGTGAGATCCCCGAACACTGGGCATCACGCCAGGGGGGAAGCCTGTTAGCAAGCTTGCCTCTGCGGCCCAGGAACTAGCGCTGAGATGAGTGGATGTGTGGCATATACAATGATCCATCATCGAGCAATATAGAAGCAGAAAAACAGCAATAAAAATTTGTGTTCTGAATGTGCCTGCTAATGGCTTCAAGAGCAATGCCCAGTGGTTTTCAAATGGGAGCTCAAAGTGCTCCCAATTGTGATCAAACTGGGACACCCCCAAATCACTGCTGGGAGCAGCAAGCACGGGCATCCGCAATCACTAAGAAAGAGGTTATCTGCAGAGAGCAGCCTCTAGGGTTCCGTCATACGATGAGGGAGCGAGAAAGCAAGCAGGCTGGCATAGGGGCATGTCATTGTTCTACCTACAGTTTTGTCTGGGGAAGGTTTTATGACTTTAATCTATTTTTCTGGAAAGCCTCAGCCTGTCTGTCTGCAGCATGCAGATGGTGTGTGCACGCACAGGAAATCTGGGGCATTCTGGACGTGTCGGGCTTGCTGCACAAGTGCCGATCAATTGCACGGCAGCCCCCGGGTCACTTGGATGCTCACCAGGCAGCTCAGACTTGATGCTCGTGTGCTTGAGAGCAAAAGCTCATGCAGCCCTGTGCAGAAACACGGAAATGTAGCCCAGCCTTGCCGAGATAGGAAAGAGCGCGATGGAAAACAAGGGAAAGGCAGGCAGGTTCAGAGCTGTCCAAGGGCTGGAAGAAGGAATAAGAACCTGACACTTGGTTCAATACTGAGGAAGGGGACAGCAAGGGCATCTGAGGAAATAATCCATGTCACAGAATTTTGTCTTGGGACAAAAGCATGGACAGTATCAGAGGCAGGATATGGCTGATTACAGAAAGGAATTTTAAGCTACTGGCATGCTGTGAAGTTTGCTCCTCAAACCTCACAGTGTCTGTGCACACAATACACCTCTCTGGCTCTGGTTTAAAGCCCCCCCAGGGACTGGTGTGCAGGGGGCTGTACTCCTCCTGCCCTGCACCTCTCCTGCACCTTGCAGTCACGGGAAGGTGCTGAGAGGGCAGAATCATAGAATGGTTTGGGTTGGAAAGGACCTTAAAGATCATCAAGTTCCAATCCCCCTGCCATGGGCAGGGACACCCTCCACTAGCCCAGGTTGCTCAAAGCCTCATCCAGCCTGAGGGTGCTCATCTCCCTGTTCTTTCAGCACCTTCTGCTAATTCCATTCTTGCTTTTTGCCTCATCAGTTGGGATCTGCGCTCATCTGGGATTTAGTTTTTATGTTTCTAGCTTAAAAGTCCTTTTCTGGGCTTCCTTATAGTTTCAGCTTTGATAACAAATCAAAGGCAGGAGCACTTTCAAGTACTGCTTTCCTCCTGTGCCAAAAATAATGGTGTCTCACTGCCTCTCCCAAGGGAGAATAATTTCTCTTCGCTCATACGGGATTTTCCCATAGGCACTTTTACCGACACTTGCATGATTTGTCACCTTGCCAACTAATTAAAACCAAAACTACAGCTTACTGATTTTGGAGTACTTTGAACATGAATAATGCACAGACCTGTAGACAAAAGCCTACATGGTTGTCTCCAGTCTAGTGGATGAGAAAACAAAAGCGAGCAAATCTAACCACGGAACCAGAACACAGGCTTCGCTTCCCGCACGTTGCCTGTGTGTTTGCACTTTCAGCCTGGCTGGCTCTTAACGAGATGCTAATTAATGCTGTGCTAGCCTGCTCAGCTCATTTTTCTTTCTAATGGCACACAAATCAAATGCGAAATTTTGTTTTCTTTCCTCTTGGAAGGTACTGATGTCTCTAAAGGAGGAGCCTGGCTTTGCTCGTACCCCGCGGTGCAGGAGCATCGCCCGTGGCTCTGGTTTGGCTGCAGCTCTGTTTGCAGCCGCAGTGTTCATTTCCCAGCTTGTACAGAAATACTCACTTTCTCCTGTTTCCCGGACAAGCGATGGCAGGCTGTACAGATTTCAAAACAAGTTATATCGTATAGGAATATATAGTTTAACATAAACATTTAAGAAATTAGAATTCCTGCATTGCTGCCCACCCAGAGGCTTTTTACGTCCTGTAGGTTTTGTGGTGTACTCATGCCATACGTGTATGGTATAATTTGATAACGAGCAGTAATATCACAGGCTACACACCAGGTGGAAAACCAAGACGTTGTGCCACAGTGAAACCAGGTCTGTAACCTTTATTCTCTGGGGGCTCTCACAACTGTGCTTTAGTAGCAGGACTGAAAGCCGTCGTGTTTCTTCCCTTATCCTCTCCCGGGAGGATAAATGCATCCATGAAGCATTCTGGGGGATGTTCTAAACACACATACTCACCCCCTGCTGCATGTTTCCACCGGAGGAACGCACCGGGCAATGACAGCAGAAGGCACAAGGTCTGCGATGGTCCTAATCTCCGGGGCGACTGTGTTCTGCTGCCGGCAGAGCCCCAGGCAGCCCAGCAGGACCAGGGCTGGGGCACTACATCCAAACCTGGCTCCAGAGGCACAGAACTTCTGGCACGAGCGCTGCTGCCGACAGCTCTGCTCCCTCTGCCCTTTGGGATGGGAGGGGAGCCCGTGGGGGTGTGCAGCAAGGACGGAGATACGGGTGATGGCCTTACCGAAGTGTCTGCAGGGCTGCGTTGTGGTTTCAGGGGCAGCGAGCCCGGGTGTTCACATCTAAGCATATCTCTGGGCTTTGCACACGCAGCTATCGCAGCTGCCAGCAGAGACTCCAGCTCATCCACACTGGGTGTGGGAGTGAGGGGCAGCAGCAGGCTCTCTGCCCGCACGTAGCTCAGCACCCGCTCCCCTGCCCCCCCAGCGCTTCCCAAATGGGGGGTGCTGGGCGTGCTGGCAGCGGGGTTATCCGACTGCTGGAGGAATTCCTCCGACTGCTTGCTCCTCTTTGCTATTTTAAGAACCAGCTGTATTTTTAAGTGACTGTAAATACGAATTGCTGTGGAAGAGCTGAGAGACCGAGGTGGCACTGGCAAGAGAGAGAAATAAAAAATGAAAACATAGGAGTGTGCGTCGCCTCTGCAGCCGCTTCTGCAGCCAGCCAGCATCTGCGGGGCAGACTCCTCCGGCAGCGGGTAAGAGCAGCAGACAGGGCTCTGAGCTGGTGTCTGCGAGCTGAGAGATCAGAGAAAATCACCTTGTTTACCTGCTTGTGGAGCAGACGGGCTCATGACGACTATTTCCTGGATTTTGATCTTGGTCTCTGCCAGTTCTGGGATAGTTTTGGCCACACGAGGTATGATTTTGTGTCTCTGGCAGATTCAACACTCAAGTCATCCCAGATAAGCAGCCCAGAGGTTCTCTGCATTATCCACGAAGCTTCCGTGTCCTGGCTGGGACCTCTGCCGTGACAAACCAGAGTGAATGAAGATTAACTCATTCTCGCTGTGCCTACCCCACGGTTCAGGGTACAGCAGGCTCCACCGTGCCCACGGGCTGTGGGCATTTATCGCCGCCGTCACCACCTGCAGCCCCCGTTCCCTCTCCAGGCAAACGCATGGCTCCAAACCACCCACGGGGTTTTGCATTTCACTTCCCATCCGCTGTGGATTGTGTAACCGAGCCCCCAGACTCCCCACCTCTAACGAAGCTGTTTTACAACCCTGCAGCCCAACTCCAAGCCGCAAACACGCCACACAAGAAAGCAAACAGAGCAGATGGGCCCCCGTCCCGCCTGGGGCGCTGGAATCAAAAGCACTTTTCCCTCTGTTTTACTAAAACATGACATGAAAAAGAAAATAACCTGGTGGGGCGTTCATGCCCTGCCCCAGCTCTCTGATGCCTGCAACCCAGGCTGAGCCCTCCTCGTCTGACCTGTTTGCAGATCCTACAGACAGCAGCGACACACCGACATCAGCGCCACAAAAAATCGGGGTTTTCATTAGCATCTCTGCCAGCCCCTCAATTTGGACACGATTCCACCAGGATGCGGGAAGACAATGTCCAAAAGAAGCGGCACAGCCACCCCCCGCATCCAATAACGGCCATTACCAGAAATCTTAATAGGGCACAAATAGTTCATGTCTGCAGCTGGCTGTGGTCATATGGTGTATCTGGCCGTAAAATAATATCTGATGTTGGAAACCTTCAAAAAAATCTGAATCTATGACTTTTACACCCACAAAACAGCATCAGCCAAGGCCCCTAATTGTCCTGAGCCTTAGAAATATCCTTTACTCTTTATAACTATGTCTGACAGTGGATGCAGAGGGAAGGATTTTCCTTTTAACTGTTCCAAACTCTTCTTATAAGGAAACCTTTTCCAAGTGACTCATGCTGCACAGGCTTTCAAACACAGCGCGATGGAGCTGCCTTCTCCCGTGGCATTTTTCCATGTTTACACAGCTAAGGAAAGCGAGGGTGCTTCAGAGACAAGATACGTGGGCTTCAGAACTGGAAATGCCAGCGCTTTGGTGTTTCATCTTCAGCTGCAAGGGCTGGCTGGTGAATGTCAAACCCGCCAGAGCATCGCAGGAAAGCAAAGAGAGGCTGGAACGGAGCAACTGGGCGTTGCCAGGGGCGTTGAGATGATTTTGCATAATTGCACAGGAGGCTTTGATGACTTTTTTAACTGTTCATATAAAAGTCTCGAGTTTTCATCTTCTAGGCGGTTCTTTCGAGTTCCCACCCCAGATTCATGAGCTTTTATCTGTTACTCAAAGAAATTAATTAAAAAGGAGTAAAAAAACAAAAAAAGCTCCACAAGCCAGCCACATGGGGCACGCTGGCTCAGGATTCTTGCCCATGGGGGAGGTCCCAGGGACAGAATTCCCCCAGGAAAGCTCAGCTGGGGAGCTCGAAGCCAGCTTTTTCTTGGCTCTTCTTCCTCCCCCTGGCTGTGTGCTTTCCTGACAAAGTGGGCACCATCTACTTGGTAAGATTTCAAGAACAAACTGTTTAAACATATGGCTGAGACAAGATTAGATTTTTCACCTGTTCCCAAGGTTGTGTTTATACAGTTGCTGCATAATTAGAAAAAAATGAATCCAAGGAACAGAGTATACTTTAGGAAATCAAACTGTGGCTTAGGTGAGGCTGAGGCATCACCATCCTCTTACAGAGGCTCACTCCCTGAGATGGCCCAGTCCAAGAGGTTAGTAAAGCCCAACTTTAAGCAGCTGAAATTATTGGGCTTCTTTCATGCTCATAATAAGCACGACACACAGCTGAATCCACCCCTGGAGCAGGGGCCAGAGGGACCAGCCTCTCGTCCCACTCTGTCCATCACCCACCCTCTCCTCGCTGATGGTTTATTACCTTCTGTCGGGGGCTACAAACCAAACTTCCCTTTGAAGGAGAGGTTGAAACGGGGCAACATTCAGCAAAAGTGTGACGCCTACAGTCTTGTGTCTTCTGCTATCAGGGAGCGGGGAGATCCCAGTGAGCTGAGCTCAGCCCCCATTGCTGCTGTGCTGCTTGTCTCCTCCAGCAGAACCGAGACGCTCTGGTTGCCCACCTCACAGACCAGCTCCAGGAGACGAAGGCCAAAACGAACATGGAGAGATGCTACATGAAGGAAAGCACAGACCTGCAGGTCCACCAAACCCAGAAGAAATGCAGCAATGCAGAGAGTGACCTGGATGAGGAAATTCAGGTAACCCCCTCCCCACAGCCCCTGCTGGGAGGCATCACCAGCTGCTCAGGAGAGAGTCCTCCCTCTGGCCCCAGGTGCCTTTTCTGTTCTCCATCACGGTCACCAACACCTGGTGGGAAACTCACCCAGGTTAGAAATCCTTCCACTGCTCCCCTGCATGGTCCTGCAAACAGCAACAGCAGGGGACAGGGGCTGGAGGCAGGGACAGCTTAAGGTAGTGCCACGGTCAGAGAAAGAGCCCCAGCGCTGTCCAAAGCCGTGCCGAGAGGCTGTTTGGGAACACGAGCATCCCGAGCTCCTGGCGTTGCCCACAGCACATTACGCTGGTAGAGCTGTTCGTGTGGCCCGAAGGTGGAGTACCAAACGGCTCTGGGTTTGCAATATATTTTTTTTTTTGACTGGTCAAGCTCTGCTCCAGTCCCTTTTCGCAGATGGCCCAGGGCAATGACTGCCTCGGTTAATGTCACTGGGAAAAGCGTCTGTGGGCACACAGAGAGCCCTGCGCTCTTGCTCACCGGCTCGGCTCTCAACCGCGTGTGTGCACACACACATCTGCACTAATGTTGTCTCTCACGTTTTCTGTCCGCACTGATCACAGAAGTTAAGGAGCAAAACTGACGAGGAGATTCGAGTCCACACAGTGATTGAAAATTTCCTCCGGCGACAGCAGCAGGTACGTGGGACTTTCTGCTAATGCTGAACATCGTATCCTCAATTAGTGCCTAAAAACCCTAATTATTGCTCCATCACTTACCCGGTTCACGATGTCTGCTGTCCGAATGACTGCTTACCCTCAAGTCTTAACCTACCTCTCCCAGATCTGGGATTTGCCACATTTGGATACTTCTCCTTAAAATCAGAGTTCATGTAATGATTGGCATTGTTTATTCAGGTGTTACTGATTTTGCCTAATCTTAATCAGAGGAAGAAGCAGAGTTGGCTAATGGCTAGCTCTGAGTTGTTGAACCCATTTTCAGCACTAACAGCCATGAAAGCCCTTGTGCTGGTGACCCAGAGGCTCAGAGCTTTCCCATCATCAACAGCAGCGCCCGTTCCGGTTCATATCGCTGGAAAGCATCTCAGAAACCGTCACGATAGAAAGAAAACCAGTCCTACCGCAGGGTACCTGACAGCCCTGCCAGTGCAGAATTTCATAGAAGATAATCAATTTTTTAAAATGTAATTTGAGTGCAAAAAAGTGCTGTATCCTGTGAGCAATTAAATAGCATCCTCCCGATCCCAGAACCCGAATGTCACCAACGTTTCAGAGCAAGGGGACCTTCCACATACACGCTGCAGCCTGTGTGGCCTCTCCCAGCCCGCAGAGCACATGTCCCTGGGTACCGGGACAGCAGCTGGTGGCTTTCAGGGACCCCCAGAGCTGAGGATGTCCGTGCCCTCCATCTCCCTTGTGTGTCCAGCTGTTATCCGTAATGAGATTGATGCTTTTCCTCAGATTATTTTTCCGTGCAAGCAATCGTGGTTGTTGCTATGGAGAAGTGGCTGGTGAATGGGAGGAAGTCATCTGGGGGACAGTTCCAGCAACACCTGCCCTGCTGTTCGCCAGGGAGACAAAGCCACCGTCACAACCTGAAACAGCGTCAAGTGCTGTCCCCTGGGACCTTATTCCTGGTGTGCCGAGTTTAATTCAGAAAGTGGGCAGGGAGTCAGAGGATAAAAGCTCTCTCTCTGTCAAATTCTGTTTCTTAAACCCCGCTTGTTGTCATTGACTTCCCCAGCACGGACCGTGCACAAAACTAACCCCCAGCGCTTCTCCCTTCTTCATGCCCCTTGGAAAGCCCAACCTAGCCTCTCTCCATCCCCAGTCCAGCGCTGTGGCTTCCCTGAACTAGTCCCAGGGGTTTGATCCTTTCAGGACTTAGACAAGAAGGAAACACCGACCACACAAAATTTACGGGACCCTTCCCAGCATCCTGAAAGCAGGGCAGGTAACAGCAGCAAACCGTTTCTCCGTACGCTCTTTGTACCGTGCTGAGCACCACTCTGTCCCCATGCAGCAGGTGGAAGAGAAGCTGGAGTACTGGATGGACAAGTACGAACGTGACGCAGACGCTAAAGACAAAGAACTGGATGCCCTAAAAGCATCAAAGGCAAACAACTTGGAAATGCTGCAGAGTCTTGCCGAGGAGGTAAGACATCAGCAGCATCTCGGTGCTCAGCCATGCAAAACTGCATCCTGGCTTGTTCCTACCCTCCTGCGAATAAGGAACCAGGACCACAGGAAAAAAAATAAAAATCTGTAATCTTGAGGTGTAGGGTGGGATTATGAGGACTGGTCCTGGGAGGGCAGGGACTGAGCAGTCATCTGTTTGACATCAAGGAGGGACGATGATGTTTCTCCTTCAGCTATTTTCAAATACCAGCAAGTAATCAGAGAGCTAGTGACAGCCCGTGTGAGGGGTGAAGACACTGTCCCATCCCATCAATGTGCCTCACCTTAGCTTGTTGCCTTAGTCCGAACAAACCTGCTCCTTCCAGCAGCACCCCGGTAAGACAGGCAGCTCCTCCCTGCCGCAGCCACGCTCTGCTATGGGGGAGCTAATTCCAGTTCAAACCATTCCTGCCCCACACCGGCTTCTTGGGTAAGCGCCAGGCTCCGATCAGAGCTACGCAGGCAGCACAGGGCAGAGGGAAGTGTCTGGAAAAAGGGGTGTTTGAAAGCCAGAAGGAATGAACTTGTAATTGTCCCTGTCACCAGGGCTGCGATGATGGGACCGAGACGATTCCCTGCCTGTGGGCTCATTTTTCACTCCGTACACTGTCATCCCAGTGTCCCAAGTGTGTTTGTGCATCATCTGCTGCCTCGCCCAGGGGAGCAGGGCTCCTTCCCACCACCATCTGTTGCTGAGACGCCAGCAGCCAGCCCCTTGGCAGCGCGGGAGCAGGGGGTTAATTACACCCAGGCCGGGAGGGGGGTCCCTTTGCAGGACTGACGGTGGTAATGAGCAACACTTGCCATCTGGATCCAGGAAAGATCAAATAAAGGAGGTGGAGGAGGAAGGTCCAGGCTCACACGTTGCCCTTGGGCTGCCAAGGAGCTCCCTGGAGCAGAGCGGGGACCCGCACGGTGGCCCCCGGGGCCCCGAAAACAGGCAGTGGGGGGGGAGAGCAGCGGGCAGCCAGAGGAGAGGACTCCTGGCCCAGGGTCCAGGGGAGCCCAGCCCTGGCAAGCTGCCGGGCAGAGGAGCGTGGAAGGCAGGCGCTATGGTTTAGGGGATGTGTTCCTCACACGGCTGGTGCCACCCCTGTGCTATCTTACAGTGCCGCATGTTCGAGGAAACCATCATCAGCGACCGCGCAGAGAGGAAAGCTAAAAGAACACGACGAGAGCAGGATGCCCTGGAGCTGAAGAGCATCCTGAAGGTAAAGGGGAGACACAAAGGGCAGACACAAAGCCAGCAGCTAGCTGCAGGCTGGAGAAGGGAGGGGAAGGGGAGAAGCCCATCTCCTCTAATGATTTGGGGCCGTGCCCATCACACCATCCCCACTGCATGGGGCCACAGGGCAGGTCCCCTGCTTGTCCCTTTGCCACCAGCAACAGGTGCCCTTGGCCCAGAGGTGGATACCTTCAGCATAACCAGCACATGCCCAACTGCTGCGGCGGGGCCAGGGGATCCCTCTTGCAGCTGGAGGCACAGGAGAGCCGCTCTGGCCGTGGGCTGCAGCAGGCACCCAGCAGTGCTTTCCCCTAACGCCTCTGCCTCTCTCCCTTCCAGCTGCAGGCCTGGTGGAGAGGCACAATGGTCCGCAGAAACCTCGGCCCCTACCAGGCCCTCAGGAAGATGCTGGAGAAACAGCAATCGAAGCAGAGAGAGGCAGGGAAGAAGGACAAATCTGCAGCAAGGAAAAAGGCACGATAAGTAAAGCCAGCCACAGACATGCTCCAGGGCTGCTGCTGGGCTGGGCACTGCGGTCTGACAGGACAAAATAAACCACGACACAGAGCTCGGGCTATGCTGGAGAACACGGTCCGTGACAGGCACAGGCAGGGTGAAGCTGCAGTTAACTCTTCAATAAATCTTCAAGCTGCTGTTGTGCAGCAGAGCCACTGTTTCTCCAGTAAAAAGGGAACTGTATCAAAGAGAAACGCTGTCTCTCCCAAAGTGCTGTATGGGAATGTGACAGCTGGCAGGAGGTAATGTCAACAGCCCCANAAGCTGCTGTTGTGCAGCAGAGCCGCTGTTTCTCCAGTAAAAGGGGAAATGTCAAAGAGAAACGCTATCTCTCCCAAAGTGCTTTATGGGAATGTGACAGCTGGTGGGAGGTAATGTCAACAGCCCCGTAACTCACCTGCACGGGACACTGCCCCGAGAGCCTCCTGGGCAGCCCCCAAAGCTCTGGCCGTGGCTGAAGCACTGGTGCTTGCTGTGGCTCCCAGTAAGGCAGGGAGGCCAAGGCACCCACATCCGGGTCGGGCAGCGCTCTCCCTGCTGTCAGTGCCAGCATCGGGTCAGGGAAAACTGCTGAGGGTTTGCAGGGTAAACACAAGGGCAGCCAAAGCACGCAGGTTTCCATTCCCACAGTCCTGCAGAATGTCAACACAGAATAGCTCCAAATACCTTCCGACCGAGGGCAGCAACAACGGAAAAAGACAGCCGGCTGCGCTGCCTCCTGGAGCCGATCCGTCACAGCCGGACCTGCTGCCCCAGCCACCGTCCCTGCGCAGCAAGATGGGCAGCAGGCAGGGAGCGGAGCGGCTGGGGAGCGGCGTGCTGCTTTTTTAACCAAGAGTTGAGCCCTCGCTCCTGACACGCTGTCGGTCACACACAGGTCTGTGCACAAAGCAGCACGAGCCCTGCTGTGGAGCTGGCGGCTTTCCGACACTCCCACGCAGGGCAGCGAGCTCAGACCATGCAGTCTGCCATGCTCTTTGTGACCTGTGCCGGCCACATCCAAACACCCTCCTGTCCGAGCTGTGCTGTGCCGCAAGTTGTGAAGCTGAAGTGAGGTGACTGCAATGGTGAGCAGCCTTTGGCTCCCACCTCTCTAAATGGGAGGAGAGGGGCTGGTGCCCGACTCTCCGGCAGTGTCGATTGCCAAGGGAGCACTGGAATTCCAGACCCTCCAGACAAACTCGCATTGGAAGTGTTGGTATTACCGCCGGAGCACTGCTGCTTACCTGAAACCAGAACGTGTTCCAGCACCAAAGCCATGAACACACTCACTTTCCGTGGTCCCCACGGGTTGGTAAGAACAGGGATCGCTCCCTGTGCTCACACCCCACGCCTGCACCTCCTCATTGCAGGAGCACCACCCAGCAGGCATGGGAATTCTGTTCCTAATATTAACTCTTCTTTTTCGTGTGCTGCTGACTCCATCCATTTCACTCAGGATTAGTATTCTCCACGTGTGGGGGGTGTTAACAGGTGACAGGTTCGGGGGGAAGGAATGAAGTTTGATCATAAACTCTTCAGAGGTTTGAGCAAAGGAAGAAGTGGGATAGGATGGAGGGGCAGGAGATCACAGTTTTTATCAAACTTGAAGCACACGTTAGTGATACAACCAAACAACTGAAGCATGGCATTTGCTTGCTTTTCAGCAGAGAACAATATATAACACAATTCCGAACATCCTCTACATCCAGGGATGTTGCCCAGGCTGGGCTCCCCTTCAAGCCCCCGTTCCCGATGCCAGCGTAACAGCGCTTGTGTTTATGGTACATCGAGTCTCTGGAGTGAACAAGCCAGCAGGAAGCGAACACACTGCTTTGGATCATGAAATAATTCAAAACTTCAGTGACCAGTATCTCAGAGAAAAAAACAAAAAAACCCAGAACCATAAACTGCACAGGCACAGCAAAGTCTGCTTCCAAAATCGGGAAGCTAAGCCTGTGTGCATAGGAGAAGCGCTACTTTTTATTTCAAAAATGAAATAATAAAAAAGCAACAGCAGAATTAGGTTTGCTATTCCAGCAAGGTGGGGAGGGTGCTGAAATCTTCAGTCCCAACATGAGCATCCTGGCCCCCAGATGACAGTGCGATGGGGACAAGGTGTTTAACCTGCGGCCACGCTGCCACCCACCCACCCTCGGCCTCCTCCCGACCAGCCTTACCTCGCTCGGTCAGAAACCGTCCAGCTCCGAGCACATCCAGTGACGGGAGCAGAGCAGTGTCCCAAAACCTGGTAGTTTTGAGGAACTTTGCCAGGGTCAGCACTTCTCATTTTTTCCAGCTATGGAGAGACGGGATCAAAGCACACACCCGTGACATCTCCTTTGGAGAAACTGGTTTCCAGAGAGGTAGGTGGAGAACAGAGGCTGGAGGCTGAGAAGCTGGTTAGGAGGAAACTTTAGACAGAAGGGGAGAAATGAACCCGAGAGAGCGGGGCAGCCCTCACCGAGGCAGGAGTGGAGTTGTCCCAAGTGACGCATGGTGTCACCAGGCTGCAGCAGCTGGGTCAGCAGGGAACGGCACCACAGGGGTACGCAGCGTGCACAAAGTATGGAAGGCTTGTCCTGATCCAGCAATTTCTAGGTGTGTTTTTTTGTTTTTTTTTTTTTTTCTATAATAGAAACTATCTATGAGGAGGGAAGAAAAGAGGAGTAAACATTTTGGCTAATAAGATGAAACCTTTCAAATGCTGCAGGGGCATAAAGCAGGGGTGCAAATTTTACAGACTGAACCCAAGACAGGATAAAACCAAGCAAAACACACGAATGACAAGGAGCCCCAGTACTGGCAGCAGCAAACTCCCCAGATCTAGAATGTACATTGTGCTTTGAGGAGGAAAAAAAAGGCGAGGTGGGGAGGGAAGAGCAGAGGATTCTGTAAAAAAATCACTTTCTTCTCAGGGTCTGGGGAAGGTTAAAAATATCCCCAAGAAAAAGCTGCTGATGTGGCTGCAGAATGTGTGTAAAAAGCTGGAATTTTTCTATCCTGATTAATGGTGAAAACTAGAGATAGAAACTGGGTCCATCAACTGCCAACTGTGACAACGTGGAAGGGGAACAAACACCCGATACAGAGGATGTGACGTTCACTGATGCGACAGAAAACCAGCAGGAAGCAATACTGCAATTCATGAAAGCTTTAAAACTTTATTTCAAATTACCCCGCTTTCCTTTTATATTATCAATGTGCTAGAAGTTCACACTACTGGCAGAATACAGGCAATTTAAAATAAAGTATACAATATTCAGACACATTTATATGTAACAGACTTAGAAATTATGGAATGTATTTACAGACATACAGCACGGGATGAAGCTTTAAAATCCTTTACTCTATTAATTACACGTTTACACTGTTTTCAGAAAAAACAAAATTAGATCACTTTGTAAAACATCACAATATCTATACAAAAGCATTTTTTTAGATGTCCAAATTCACCTTAGAAGTCCTCTGTTTCTAAAACATTTTTTCAAAGAACCATTTATAACCGTTAACAGGATAAAAATACCAT
The DNA here is from genome assembly GCA_013400615.1 of Syrrhaptes paradoxus. Lineage (NCBI taxonomy): Eukaryota > Metazoa > Chordata > Aves > Pterocliformes > Pteroclidae > Syrrhaptes > Syrrhaptes paradoxus. The sequence continues at coordinate 11,785 of VZTO01028111.1, read as the reverse complement.
TTGCCATCGTGACACTACCAAGAAGAGGTGTTCTCGGCACTAGCAAAAGTTGTCTCTGCTTTATTTTAAGCAGGCCACCGAGGTCAGGGCCTTTCCGAAAGCCTCCCCCTTCACCGGGGGAAGACCCAAACCCCCGCTGTTTTGCCCCCATCACCACAATGCCATCAGGGACTCCCGAGTGCCATGTGCCTTGATCTCGACACAACGGGGTCAGTGTCTGAACACCAGCAAGCATGAAACACTTGGATGGATTCCTCCCACATCCTCCAACACAAATGCCCCAGAGAGGAAAGACAATTACCTCTTCGCTTTAACTTATAAACATTTTCTTTAAAATATTCTTTTCATGGGATACAACAACAATTGCACATAAATAAACAAAAAAAAAATCACAACCCATTTTGCAAAAGAGAACTGAAGTTGCTTTTGGGGTAATGCATTAAACAAACCGTGTGATTAAACCTTAGGTTTGGATTTTTGTCCTAAACATCTGGTCAAGACGTAGTGTTTGCCAGCATGAAAACACAGGACCACCCATGTCAGACTGACGTGACCACATACACTGACACTGCCAGAGTGAACCGCTGCCTCGAATAAAGTCAGCGACAGTGGGGACACACCTGCCCGGCCGTGCAGCCATCGCTGCTCACGCCAACGCGGCTGCCGTGCCTGCGCACCGCTCGTGCAGAGCAGTACCTGTGTTAGCCAGCACAACGGGACATTTCCTGCAGCTCAGACCCAAGCCCCCACCCCATTAATTGCTAACAACTAGTATTAATGAAATGTCAAACTTCCACCAACCTGAATACTGTTAAGTTTCATTTTCTCCACGTGCTGGAAGCTGGGCTGGAGCAAACACCACACCCTCACACCTCCAGGAAGGGAACGGCTTTCTCAAAACGGGAATATTTAAACAGCCCACAAAGGGTGTGATATTAAAAAGTCACCATGCCTCTGTGACAATACAAGTGACCTAATGCTGAAAGCCAAGATGAAGTCAGTGCCCCCCTCTTTCAAATATCTGCGGAGACAAACATACAAGAAACATTTGCGGTCCGTGCTGTTTGCTGCAAGCGGCAGAATCTTCCCCTCCACGAACTACCGCAGAGAGTTCAGACACTTTATGTAATCCTTTAAGAACTACCAACGCTGCTTGCAAGCGAAATGAAGTGAAACACTAGAGCTGCTCAGGGAGGAAGCTATGTAGGGAGCTGCTCTCTTCCTCTGTGTATTGCAAGTCATTGGCATTTTTGGTTCTTGCAGGGCTATATCTATACAAAAGCATCAGTATGAAAAGGTTTTCTCTTTTCAGCTGTGCACTTTCAAATACCCTTCAGGGGTTCTCTTGCAAGGTAATCAACCAATGCCAATAAGAGGCAACTGGAATAATTATGTGAAATAAGGGATTCAACAGTCACCACCATGGACCTTGAAAGAAATACATGAAGCAAAAACAAAACTGTAAATCAAAAGGGGAAAAATGCAGCTAAAATGTGTCCTTGTCAGTGTCCCCACGGCAGGTTTACTTCAGCAAAAATGACTTTTAGCTAGCCTGTTCCCATTTCTTCTCCTTCCTTTATCCCCATGAAATCCTCTCGGTGTTTTCTGCTTCAGCTATACCCCCAGCTGGAATACCCCTGGTGCCTGAAGTTGGTCTCCGACCCCGTGCACCATGTGGCAGTAACGTAACGTTCTGGGATGCTTTAAATTGGCCAAAACTAACAACTGGGTAGAGAACTGGATTTTGCAAAGTCTTTTTCTGNGTGGGAACTCGGTAATTGCGTTCTTAAAATGACAAATTTCGCAGTGGCCGGGACCCTCACCAGTGCTGACACGTCTGCACGGGATGCTTCAGCCTCTAATGAACGTATTATTTGATAATGGGTTTCCAAGGATCAGTATGGCAGGCTGCAATTCTTCAGACTGCAGTGAAAATATATCCATGGTTCTTGATGACAGCTAGTCATCATTTGACAAAACCATCGAGCAACCAAAAAGCATCCCTACGTGACCAGAAGGGGAAGTGAGAGGAGGCAGATCTTCCTCCACCGACGTTCGAAAAATGCCTTTCAGATACAGACATGTTAAAATCCAAACAGAAAGTGAACCCAGCTGATGTGATTAATATGAATTGAACAGTTCTGATTTAGTATCTTTTACTAGGGTGTTTCTTGTGGAGAAAACATGCAGTATTTTTTTCCCTTGGGGAAATTTTTTTTTTCTTAACATTTTAAGTAATGAGCATGTGCCAACACAAGTTACAGCTGCATGAGGTTTGACCCTGTTAGCAAACACTGCAGGTTAAGATGTGTGTTGCAATTTTTAAAAATATATCATAGAAATAGCTGTCGTTCTTTGGAGGCAAAGAAATTCCCTTGCTTTGAACCCTGCGGGGAAGGAAAGAAAGTTCATTCCCCACACGCCCACTGCAGCAACATCCTTTTTTTACAAACAAATTCCCCTAGGAATTGCTTTCTAAACCCTACACCCATGTTCTCCGTCTCCATGGTCAGTTTCTACAGCTGGCTCCAACAGCCAGCCCCTCGAATTCCCTGCCCTCCTCCCAGTGAACTCTCATTTTTTTTTTTAAATAAGGGGCAAAAATATTAACAAAAATGTTATTGGAAACTGTTGTGATCTCCAAAAAAAATGGAGAAATGAAGTAAAACATTCCTGTCAGGAATCACGGAAACTCCTTTCCTTAGAAGAGAGCTCTGTGTGTTTGGATGCACTGCATGGGCAGTAAAGTCTTCGCGTCCTTCTGCTTAGCCAAGGTAACCCAAAAGGTCCCGGAGGTCTTTACACAGCAGACAAGTGGTGAAGCTGCTGCTGCTTTGGGGGTGCCAGCTCCAGGAGCGCCTGGACAGTCACAGCTACCTGTGTCAAACCCTTCTCTTCTAAAATATGTAGAGGCAAACATAATTGCTCCTGAATGGGGAACAAAACAAAGACAAAAACAAAACGGATGAAAAACACTCAACTCAAAAGAATAAAAAAAATTAAGCAAAAGGTGAGTGAAATATGAAATGTTATGGAGAGCTAGCACACACACAGGTATGAAATGGAATTTCTGCTCATGACTAAAGAACCGTTAACACGACTACTCAAAGGAGAAGGCCTTGGGGTAATCCTTGTGTTTGTTTATTAGAAGATTGTACAAAGAAAAATTTGAGAAAGGATTGTGGGAGAAGCAGGGAACAGCAAACTGTCCTCTATCTGCCCGCAGTGAAACAGCAGCAGTTTATGAAACCAGAAGCAGATGAACTTTAGGAGGGGGAAAGCTTTGCTTCAACATGATGACCTTGCTACAGCACAGAGCAGGAAAGGAACCACAGCTTCCTTCCCAAACACAACTGCCTTTTTGAGGGAGTCCTCACGTAGCAGCTATCAAACGTGAGGAAAGACCTGCTTTAAAGCCAAGAATGAAATACCGGTGTGTGCTGTGGAGACACTGTGCACCAAGCCTAAGAGAGGAAATGTTGTACTTAAAAGCAACTCCCATCTCATGAAACACACTGCCCAACTGAAGTCCTTCTGTATGCGCTGATCTCTGTCACGACAACAATTCCTCGGAAGGCACGAAAAAGAAGAAAGCACAGGTTGTTTTATGGAAGGAAAAAAAACCAAACCACTTGCTTCTATGTATGACTTTTGATTGTAAGTGTAGAAAAAGCCACTTTTCCTGTTCATGGCTATGAGAAATTGACAGTATATTTACAGGCAAACACCCATCCTATGTTATGTGTGAGTCACTACCACTTATTTACCTTCCAGAAGTACACCCGCTTGGCAGGTTACCTCCAAAATCATTCTAAGGAATAAGAGTAATACACAAAATGCAAGAAGAGGTTTCAAAGTGTTTATTAATAATTGTGCTATTCTCAGTCTAAGATGGATTTAAAGCCTCATCCTACGTAAGTCCTTGGCACACCCTGGCCATCCTCACTCCGCAACAGTCAGGAGACATGTCCAACAGCTCTCTGTATCTGCAGAGACTAACCCAAGTGTATCCTTCCTACATAGCCACAGAGATTATTTGTCACATGTTCTTTCCACGGTAATCTACATTTCTCCACGCTGAATCTTTACTGATTTTTGATGTTAAATAAATCCTTCAGCATCAACAGTGGCAGCCAACACTTCTCCCGCAAAGCTCAGAGTGGAGAGAAAACAAATGACTGAAATTCTCACAGTAAGCCACATGATCAGGCTGAAATACATTTTTCTTCCAGCAAATCTATGGCATTTTGAAAAAAGAAAGTGTGCTTTTTGAGAAAATACTGTAAACTTGAGCACATACGCCTTATCTTTTTTCTTATGAATGCAGATAGGTAAGGGGAAAAGCTTTGGAATGACTCCACACCCCAGACAGTCATGACAAACATTTACAAACTGGAAGGCACTGTTAGTGTAAAACCCCTTGCAGCTTTTATCACAGTGTTCATTATAAGTTAAGAAATGTAGGAACCGAGTTCATTTTAGTTCATACCAGTAAGCAGTGCAAAAATAGCTTATTTAAAAATAAAACAATCTCCCCCTGCCAAAGGTCCCCTCTTTCCTCAACGATGTTTTGCTTGGAGAGAACACTGTGTGTGATTTGGAAAGAGGGCACCAACTCCTCCACTTGCTCCTTTGTGAAATACTTTATGTTACAAGAGCTTGTGAGATCCATGCACACATAGCACAGTTCTACTGGTAGTGACCACAGCTGCAACTAAACTGTGTATCTTAAACGGTGCTTCAGAGCTGTTGCCAGGTTAAGGTCGGAATGCTAACACCACTTAACTGGGCTTACAAGCCACTGACTGTATTTTCAGACACAACAGAAATTTATCGAGAACACATTCAGAACAGCCATTGTACTGAACACTTACCTGTCACTGGTCTCTGAGCAGAGCTCCCTGAACCAACCTGCACTCTGAGGAGACATGGTCTTCTGCACATCACATGGGGAGTGCCCTGAAGTTCTGAGGTGTCCCTGAGACATTAAAGCATTAAAGCACCAGGGTGCTTTTCCTGGGGAGGGAAAAGCTTTGAAGCTCTATGGAAGACTACCTGAGTTCTGCAAAACAGTGAAGAGTGATCGTGCAGCTGGGATGTGTATTTCTGTAACTGTAAGTTACAAAGGTTTCTGAAAATGACAGGGTAAGGGAGAAGGAACTAAGCATGGGTTGGGGTGCCCCCAATCAAGTGGCAACTCAAGAAGTTTTTGTTAAGTTTTATCCAGAGCACAGTAAAATACTATGACATTCTGGGGCATCTGATAGATCTTTAAGATTTTTCCTTCTGTGCCAGAAAACTTTCTTCTCAAAGCTGTTGAAAAGTTCAGTTTCTCTGAAAACTTCCTGCTTGATCTGTTATGAAGCTCAAGTAGCTCAGGATTCCCTGACAGTTATTTTAAGAATCCTGACTCACAGTAATATACCACAGTCCATATAGTCTCTCAGAAGCAGGATAAGGGACTAGGGGCAAGAAAAAAAATACCAAAAGTCCTGTGGACAAAACTTACCAGACCATGTCTCCTAAGACTGTGAGATCTCACCAAGAACACTGATGTAGAAAAAAAATACTTTGCATTCTTTAACATTTTTCACCAGACAATCCTCAAGAAATTTACCAAAGTGGGTGTAATTCCTATTATACAGATGGGGAAACTGAGGCACAAACTGACAATGCAGTTTTCCCAGTACTACATCACTCGTCAGCAGACTACAGCATGCACCCACGTCCTAACCTCAGTCCCTCGCTCTAGCCCACGGACAGCACTTCCTCCCCTGTAAAAGCGTTACATCTGCCAAATATGACACAAGAAATACAAATGTGAATTATGTCACAGATGGTTGTGTGGGTCCACCAATGTGTTTACACATCGTACTTGTCACCTCTGTCCCATCAGTGGGAAAGAAAGCACTTGATACACACAGTCTTGACAAATACCAAAATCCTTTCCCAAGCACCGGAGTGATGGAGGGAGGAAGCAGCAACACTATCCTTCAGCTAGAGAAAAAAGACCCAGCGATAGAACATACAGAGCGTTAGCATTAGAGTACAGTAAAACACCACAAAGCCCCAGAGCTGAATGGAAAGGGAGACAAGACTGGATTCTTCTGAATCTGTCCCCAGGGAAAGAAGAGTCTCAACTGTTCTTTTAACGCTGAGGTTTAGCTGAAGAATGTCAGAAGGGGAACAAAGATTGTCCTGTCCAGAGTGTGTAAGCAGGAAGGGAAAACAGACAGAAAAAAAAGGTCAGTCAGTTAGCCATAGCAACATCCACGAAGCAGTCAGTCATCAGACATCTCAGATACAACCTACATGTTCGAGAAGCACGGCTGGTTAATTCTCACAAAGGAATCTGCAAGACTTCCATTGCAAAGAACTCATTCAATGCCAATGTTTTGGGTTCAGCGAGGTGCTTGTCACCTGCGCGGCTTAAACATGTAACAATCTTCGTTGTTAAAAACACATCAGTTTACACATGCCTTAGTGAAAACCATTTTTCTCCAGGGGAAATGAAGAGGCTACAGGCTTCTGAGATGCTGCTGGCACTGAGTACTCACCAAAGTCTCCATCTTAGTTAATGAAAAGAGTAGGACAAGGGATTATTTATGTGTCACTCAGGATTGAATGCAGAAGTATCTATTACTAATTAGAGTTTAAGTGTTCTGTAACTGTTCCCACTGTGTTTCTTTTCCCTCCCTTTCACACAGGTAACAGCTGTAAATCAGTGAAATCTAGACGCACATATCAATCTGTACAACTGTCGGTTTCTTTAGATGCCAGGGCTTTGACCAGTGAGGTCCTATGGAAATAGCTGCTCCACTGTGGTGCCTGTAATTAGCATTTTCTACAAGCAGCCTTCTGCTTAGGAGGTAAGTATTTCTACATAGATCCATGCTCTCAGAAAGCCTTTTATTTTTGTAATTAGAATTAAATGAAAGAAATACCTGCAGGCATCTTTTCAAGCAAAATACACTAGGCTGCCACGCCATTACTGCATACAGATATCTTACCTTCACATCTCAGTAGATATGTAATGGAGACATACGAGAGCAACTTTAGAGTTCAGGTGGGGGTATTTCAGTAAATTTCCCCAGAGACACTCTCCTTGAACTCTTTCATATTAAAGCAAGAAATATGAGAAAAACAGGAGGGTCCTAGACTGCAGGTGTAGCAGATGTTCCAGACTGGGGCTACAGGGGACTTTTTCTTGAGCAGCTTTTTTGTTTGTTTTTAAATGTGGGTCATTTCAGTGACCTGCTCTGTACTGCAATCCCATAAAAAATTACAACTTAATTATCTGGGGGAACTATAAATAGGGAAGCTGGGATGGAACTGAACAATTTTGCCCCAGAAGAATTTATATTGTGCAGTTCTGCTGGGAGTTTCTTAGGGGACCAAACCAGTGCAGGATCTCAAAGTACTAACTTACAACTTGTACTTACTTACAACTCCCTACCACATTCCAACTCGATTCAGCACAGAGTCATGTGAAATTGCCAGGCAGCTCAGTAAATATGGTATCTTAAAATCCCAGTGGCTCAAATACCTGCAAGTGAAGCTATCTGAAAACACTGCATGACTGACTCAAGAACACTGCTTTTAGAAATAGCTGGGAAATGAGTCACTGGGTCTACTTTTCCCTTTCACAGGACAAAAGAAAGAAAACAGCACCTACAACAGAAACACTAATGCTTAGCAGTATAAGAAACCAAATCAATTAATGCATTAGAAGAAAATTTCAGAAAAACACGACATATCAAAACTACGTGTGCTGATACAGCTGCTGAATAAGACAAAGTGGAAAGGAGAGGACAGCGTAAAACAGGATAACTGGACTCAGATGGACTGCTTTGTATGTTCCCACCTTCTAGCTCTTCCAAGTTTCAGAAGAGGACAAGGAACACCACAGGACAGACTTCTACCACTGGTACATAGCAAAGGAATTGGGATCTATGCAAAGGTAGCTACCATCAGAGAAAGGCCAATAATACCGTGACTTGTTGGTAAGACAGTAAAGATGTTCACGTTGAGAGAATTATTCTGAAGGAACATGAAAAGCTTTGGGATAAAAATAACACATGTGAAACATCATCTAAATTTTATCCCACTTTTAATCTGTCAAATATCTAATCTTGAGAAAATATAATTGTTTTTATAGGACTACCTTGCAATTCTAAAGGCAGACTTGAACTGCATCAGCTGTTATGAATTTGAAGCATAGCAATAAGTGAATCAGACCTCTAATAAACTCTGACTTCATTTTGTTCCTGGAAGACAATGCAAGGTAAGTCTGATCTATACCGCAGGATATAGCTTACACCTGAACCTTCTAAACCTTGAAACATTTTGTTTTCATCAAATCTTTCAAAGACGTTTTTATTTTCTGAAGCATTGTACAAAACTGCACCTGAAGCATTATATCAGGATAGCAGAAATACGTACCTGAGGCACTCCAATCCTTCTGCAAGCTTCCAAGAAATTCTCCACGTTTCGTCTGCATTTTGCCATTGTAAGTTTAGGCTGCAAAGAAGTAAAAGAGGCAGGCATACAGTGTTCTTAATTGGCAGGATTTTAAAAGATCGTTATTTTTTACTTAAATAAAACTCTCAATAAATTGCTTTGCCAAAAACATACCACACTGACATAAGCTTGTCTAATTCAAAGCAGGCTCTGTTGTAGTTTGCTTTTCTTTAGAAAAGTAAGCCCAAAATTCAAAGCTATTTTATGAAAAGCTAATTTATGAATGCTGGATGTTTTTTTTTAAAAAGACAATCCTAAATTGTGCAATATTTATATACAAGGTGTTATATAAAACTGGCTAACACTTTTAGTGACTACAGTATGATAATTTAAAAAATATGTTTTGAGTGAAACACACATGCATGGCTCCCATGCTGTGATTTCAGAACACTTCCATGACATGAAGCAATCTGGACACTGTTCTGGATTAGTACAATACAAAAATATATAAAGATCAAACTATATTTCAATTAACAAAAAGACAAAGAAAATAAATGCTAGATGAAACCAGAAAATAATGGAAGAAAACTGTAATTAAGCTTGCTGCTCATAAGCCTCTTGTAGATGCGTTCGACATAGCTGTTTGATTTGCACTCACTGGCATTTTTTTCAAGCAAGCTTTTTTCTACAGTTAGCTTTCACACCTCTACACAGACATGCCATGGCACAGGCTCTGTCTTGTTTCCATTCTTGAAGCTTATTATTTTCTGGTTAAAGAGACACAAGCTTCCTGCTCCTTTGAACAATCTACCCACAGCCTAGGTAGCAGCAGGCAGCAGCCTCTGTGGGTTCAATACTTTGCCCTAAGTGCTGGGGTTTCTGCTTTGTCCCCTCAATGTGCTGTATTTCCCCCCCAAGAAAGCAGGTTAAAGACTAGCGCTGACTTCTTCCTCCCGAAGAACGAAGGGAATACAAAGATCACATTGTGACTGAGGAATGACATGATGCATCTTCTGCTCCTTGAGCTGTGCAGCTAAACGCTGCCTCTTCCTTAGGATTTATATGACAAAGCCATGATTTAATTCCTAACACAGAATATTCAACAGCACATAAAACCAGGCCATTGAAAAGATATTCTCAATGACGCAAGTCTTCTGAATAGCGGCTGTATGCCTCTTCTCTTAATGATTCCACAATCTGCCTAAAAAGCTGGCGTGTCCAGTTCAATCGTTCTCAAAATAATGAGGACATCTGCTTGTTCCCAGTAAGTCCAAGGGAGAGGAACCACAATGATACAGTAGGCAGCCCTGTAAGTGCCAGTTCAAATTCCAGCCAACACAAAGACTGACTCCAAAATCCAAAAAAGCAAACACAACATGCATGTTTCAACTTCTTTCCCCAGGAACAATCTTCAGGTTTTCTTTTGCTTATTCATACAATTTAAAGGTGTATAGCAAGCAATCTGCCTGTTATACTGCTTTTAAGTAGCTGACCCTAAATATTTTCACTGAACTTTGACTTCCACAAATACAGATTAGGTAAATACTCTGTCCTTATTTCACAGTTCTTGACCTTTCTCTAATTCTGTGCTTTCCCTATGTAATACATAGTAACGCACCCAGAAACAGATCATCTTCATTGCTTTCCAGAAACAGGCAGGGTAAGAAAAACAACTTCAGAAATTTTCAAACTTCTCTGTGCCCTTCCTTCCTTGCTCCTAAGAGACCCCAGACAAAACACCTTTTTTCCTGTTATCACAAAGGTATGACTGGATTTGTTTTGTTCCAGGAGATGCTGTTCTCCAAGTAGCTCAAGTGTGCTCTGCTAAAATTCCTAAGCAGAGGAATTTCGAGTGCTGTGGACACAGGAATCAGCTTGGCTTCTGTGCTGGTTTTCACTTTCTTGTGTAGTGGGATCCTAAACGTTGCAGAGAATGTTGTATTTTCCTACTATTTGTCTCCTGAACTTATTGGACATTTTGATCTTTTGAAATACCCTGTTCCAGTTTTCATGCTGAACTGTTTCGTACTTCACTAGTTTTCAAGTTAACACAGAAACTTAGAAATGTCAACATTTTCTTACAATTTGTGTTAGAAGTAACTTCATGTAAACGAAACAAACCCAAATATAATTTATTTTAACGAAGATATAGACCTTTTTTAGACAGAACAGATGGATTTTTTTTGTCACATGTTCACAGAGGAGAATGCTGAATTTAGCATTTGTCTAGATGACAGAACTTTGTTGGATGTTATTTTGGACACCTACAAAATACTATCACTACATACTTACAACAGCAGGTGAGGGGACATGAATGCTGGGCACAGATCGGGGACGCACGTGATTAGCTAAATGGCACAGAACAACACCATCAGTGAGAGCTGCTCCAAGATCACTGGGCAACGACACTTTCAACCTGGATTCTATATTCTGTAGAAAAGTGAACATGGATACACAAAAAGTAAGAATGGGTTTCCTCCAACTGTTTCAAACATTGTGTGAATTTCACTAAGCTGTTATGCTATATCGGATTTTTTTTTAAGTATAAAAAAAGAAAGTATTTAAACTTATCTGGGAAGCAGAACAAGAGACAGACTATACACAAAGCATTCTGAGATAACAGCTATTTGCTCTGCAAACAGAACCAAGTTTTGTTTTATTTCAGATAACTTTCTCCTTTTAGAGAAAGGAGACTGCCCTTACTTTAAAATTTACGAAGAGAAGGAACTCTCTCTGTCAATCTGGAATGCTTATGGCTTTTAAAATCAGCTTTAACAAGAAAGAATTCTTATTTTTTGAGACAGTTCAAACAATTAATTGGAGCACCTCAAGGCATCCCTTCATGCTCTCCAGAATCAAATCCAGGGCTAAGCAGAGCAGTACCTTAATGCCACGTGGCTTTTTCATTATTCACATGTATTGTCATTGTACCTGGGCACAAACCAGGACTGCAGTGGCCCTGAACAGACAAAAACACAAGTATAAGGAATATTTGTGCCTCAGACGTTCTGCACTTAGCTAAGGATAAGGCAAGAATCAATAGATGGATCCAGAGCCCACAAGGAAACCATGCTGTCAGCATGGCTGGCAGGAGTCTCTGCACCCCATCTGCTTTTCTCTGTGCTTTACAGCAAAGAAGAGTTTTAAAACAGAGATTAAAAGGAATATAATGAGGCAACTTCCCAGGGAGCGCCTTACAACTGTGAAGGCTGATAAGGAAGAAAGCAAGCACATGTTCATTTTAAAAGCAGAGCTCACCAGACACTCAGAAGCAGGAGCCAGCACAGTGTATTTTACAGAATTTGAAGCTGACTTTATCTACCAC
>VZTO01028110.1:46993-57186 GCA_013400615.1 Syrrhaptes paradoxus | reverse complement strand
GCACCCTCAGCAAGTCTGCCAATGACACCAAGCTGTGTAGTGTGGTGACACGCTGGAGGGAAGGGATGCCATCCAGAGGGACCTGGACAGGCTGGAGAGGTGGGACCATGCAAACCTCATGAAATTTAACAAGGCCAAGTGCAAGGTCCTGCACGTGGGTCGAGGCAATCCCAAGCACAAATACAGGCTGGGTGGAGAGTGGATAGAGAGCAGCTCTGAGGAGAAGGACTTCGGGGTATTGGTGGATGAGAAGCTCATTTGTGAAAGAAAATGGAGACACTTAACTTTCTAATAACTCAGGGTTTAACTATCAGATTAACTGTTCACACTCAACTATTTACAGTCAAATTCTACAGCTTCTTGATTCTCCGTGTATAATAACTCTTCAAAAAGACTTCTTTTTATCACTATTGACCTTGAAGTCCCCTGAACAGTTTTCATGGGCGCTCACCATTATCATAGGGGAAAAAATGAGATTTGTCTTTAAAAGGTTACAGGAAAGGATTGACAGCATCATTTTAAAGAGTCAAACATCAAAATAAATTAGATTGCCAGGCAAAACAATTGACACATTCCCCATAAGCAGTATATAACAAGACATAACAATTAGGTATTGCTAATGGTCTACAGATTTTTAATATTAGCTATTCTTCCAACTGGCTAGCTCTAACAGGTAGCTCTAACTGGTCAAAAATTCATTGTTAACCACAGTCCAAAAGGTATAAAATTATTTATTATGTGGCCTTTTGTTCACCACATTTGGGTGCTTAAGTCTCAATTAAAAAAAAAAAAGGAAGAGATACAGGAATCATTTTTTTAGGAGTCTACTGTTTGTATTGCTGGGTATTATTTGCAGTGAAACTACAAAATAGTAGTCTGCAAATTGCATGAAGTTCTGAGCGATGAAACCTCTACAATCTTGCTGAAAGCCATTAACACCCTCCCCATTCAATTATCATAAGAGGATTAGGTTGCATTTTTTTTCCTGTTAAGCAGAACGTTGTCTTTTTCAAGCTCATACTTGCACTGCTAGCAGATTTAGTAAATAAATGAAAAAATCTTTTGAAATAATAAAATAAGGGTAAAGACTATTGTGTTAATTCTTTTCAAGCTAGAATAGTCTGCTTTTGTTAAACTGAATTAGCAGATTGCAAGGTTAAATTATGACATTTTACAAAATAAACATTTAATATTAAGAACTGCAGATAATTAGAGATAATCAGAGGTTTTGTTAGCAGTGAATTATGTAATGGGATTTTGTCTTTCCAACCTTCGAAAAAATATCTGTAGCTTGCAGCTGGGTGTGTTTCAGGCACACTGCTCCATAGTGGATGATCACCTAAATGAAAAGCAAGATTAGAAAGATTTTTCCCTCTGTCTCTAAGGCATAAATTGTACATCAGTAAAATCCTCTCCAATTTATACCAACTGGTTGGACGATAAATACCCTGTCAATCACTTTAGCAGATACTCAAGATGGCTTGAAACCTTTACACCCACCAGCTTTTCCATCAGATGTCAGCAGAAAATTTGAATATATACATCTTCTGAAAATAAGACCTTTCCTCCTAAACAAATATTTTGAATGTAAAATTATCTAGATGTGTTCTGAATAATACTGTTATAGCTCAGCGGGTTTACACATAAATAGTCATTGAAAACAAAGCACCAACCACAATGCTTTAAACTATTTTTTGGTATCAGAATTAGAGAAACACAGTGACCTGACACACATACTGCTGTGCTAGACGCTATGTGTGCAGATGAAGGATGTGTACTTTGAACTAAGAAATCTGCAACTTAAATGGATATTGACCAATGAATTATTGTTACCTTCAAACCCTGCCACTGAACAGCTGTAAGATAGTCCTGCTCTTTCAGATAAGTTCAGGTGATACATATGGAGGCACGTATTAGTTCTAAATATTGTTTTCTACTCACACACATTTCGGAATTATTACTACGACTATTTAAAAAAACAATTATTTATATAAATTTGCATTTTGACTGATATAAAATTAAAGTTCATATGCATCAGTTTTCCAAACATTTAGGTCAAAATTCGCTCTTTTAATCAACACTACAGAGAATATGATCTCTTGTCTGCAGAGATCTGCAATTTAGATTAAAGAGGATTTTGTCCACAGAGGATAGTTAATTATCACTCAAAATATTCATTAAAGTTCAAAAATGCCAAATACAAAAACCATCACTGCTGTCATTAGGACATACCAGAAAGAGTCACTGCACAAAATCACCTCACGTATCAGGAGGTCAAATTATTTGGATGAAAATTAGTAATCAAAGACAAAATTATTCACCTGAGGCACTCCTAAGTAAGGAAGTGTTCCACAAAATTCTTTTATCTCTAAAGAGAGATGAAATAAGTGTTTACAGAGTCAAGCTGCTGAAAGCAATCTTTCTGAAATTCAAGTTTTTTTACAAACAGATAAGAACAACATGCTTTCTACAACATTAATAATTGCAGAAACACATTGAACACAGTGTGGCACTTCAATCACAGAGTACTGTGGAATTCGGTTGCCGAGGATTATGGCCCTACAGAAGTTAATGTCAGCTATAGCAACGCTTTATTATTGCTCAGTAAAGCACAACATAGAGATATTTACATGGATTCAGGATTTCATGTCTTTTTTCATAAGCAGTGTTTAACATGCCTTCTCTCCAAGAAACATTCAGCCAAGGAAAAACAAAATGTTTCTCAGGGAGAAATCCTGCATCTACTACTGTATGCATTAATGTATAAATTAATCTCATCCATATGTAGGAGTATTTAGAAAACTTTGAAGACAGTTTCTGGAGAAAAGCTAAAGACTTTGTAAGCTAACAGTCATCTTGCACCTTCAAACAATTAGCTCTATGTATAAAGAATCATCGAATGGTTTGGGCTGGAAAGGATCTTAAAGATCATCGAGTTCCAACCCCCCTGCCATGGGCAGGGACACCTCCCACCAGCCCAGGTTGCCCAAAGCCTCATCCAGCCTGGCCTAGAAAGACTACTGTCTGAAAAAAAAAAAAGATTTATTTCAAGTGCTTGTACGAAGCTACTGCACCGAGGCTTTCAAAAGCACCATAATTCTCGTCCATCAACAGATGACACATGAATCTAAACAATGTCCATGCAAATCCTTTTACATATTCACATTTTCTTTCCTGAATTAATGAATTTGAAAGGGAGAGTATGTTTCTTCCCCATTGTAAAGATAAAATATAAATGTAGTAGTCTCACATTTATTACTTTACTACCATATTTTTTAAACTTCTCCCATCCTTCATTCCATTCCTGTCATTGGCGGATTCATTACTGAGCCGTACAAGTGCACGTCTGGTGTGGTTTGTGTGGGGGGGGCCACAGCAATGGCTCCTGTCAGCAGCTGCTGAAGGTTTCCCCTGACTCCAGCTCTGCTGCAGCAAGGGAGGGGCTGCAGTGGGGGCTCCTGTCAGTGGCTGCCAAGGGTTCACCCCCACCCCTGGCTCCAAGGGTTTAGTAGCCGGGGGGTGGGGGAAGGAGTACCACCGATCCAGCCCCTGTGAGAAACTGCTGGAAGTTTCCCCAGCTCCAGGCTGGACCCACCCCAGGCCAGGGCTGAGCCCATCGGCACCTCTGCCAATGACAGATTGAAGAGGGGGCACAGAACAATGGGGGGGCACGGCCCCGGGCAGGGCTCGGCTCGGGCGGATCATCCCGGCCGTCCCGCTGCCTGCCCGGCTTCTGTGAACCGACCTGCCGTAGCCCAAGCCTCCGCCATGGCTCACCCGAGAGTCGGTTTCCTCGGGAGCCGATGAAGATCTGCGGCAGAGAGAGGAGCAAGATTTATGAGAGAGAAGGGAGGCAAGAAGGAGAGAAGCACCTCCGGAATTTCCCCTGCAGCATGGTGAAGACTCATGGTGACACATGGTTTGTCCCTTGGTGCAGCCCATGGGAAGATGCAGCCGTGGAGGACCCCACGCTGGAACTAAAGTCCACACCCGAGCCAGGCAGTTGTCAGGGGACTGTGGCCCCGTGTGGGAAGGACTCACACTGGAGCAGTTTTTGAGAAGGACTCTCCCATGGGAAGGGACCCCACGCTGGAGCCGGGACAGACTGTGAGGAGCCCTCCCCTGAGGAGGAAGGAGAGGGGACTGACTGCAACCCCCCTCCCCTGCCCCCCTGTGCCGCTGGGGGGGGGAGAAGGCACAGAACAAAGCCTTTGGGCTTGGGAAGAAGGGAGGGGTGGGGGAGAAGTGCCTTTCTAAGAGGTAGTTTTCTCTCTCTTAGTATCCTGCTTCTTTTGATTATAAATAGTTAATAAATTCAGTTGGTTTTTGTTCTTCCCAAGTCCTGTGGGTTTCCTGCCCGTGACCCTAAGCGGTGAGTGAACCCTCCCTGTCCTGCCTCAGCCCCCCAGGGGTTTAACAAAAGACTGTCCTCTGGCCTTCCAAACTATGACAACGTCTCTGCAAAACAACTGAACTCTGAGTGTTGGGATTATGAATACTACACCATATCTTTCTTGCTTAAGAGTAGCATGCTGATAATGTGTTACAGACTAGATATTTTAAAATTTCTGATTTTAGATTTCCACATCTTATTTTATCACACATCTTTCTTTTCTGTACTTTGGTTTATTATAATTTCAATAGTTATCCAAAATGCTCAAATTATGCCTCTGTCTCAAAATATAATTCTCCAAAATAAGTACTGTCTTTTTTATTTTCACATGATTAAGCTGTGCATGCTGTTCAAAACAGGCTTCAAGCCAATGATTTAACATTTGGTAACACAAAGATTCGTTAGCTCAAAGTAAATAATAGCTGTTACATATCTTGACTATCTTGTGCCTGGATGCCTAGCTTAGGGATCAAAACCACTAATCTATAATGTATCTATGAATTTATAGAACATTGTGCCAATGGATGAAATGTGCTCCTGACTCACTCAGAGAACGTGTTTACGAATTCATTTATCTGAAGTGGCAAAGCAGCAAACGCATGCAGGGTATACTCTCTGTCCACGAGAGATAGGAATGCCTGAAAGAAATGTTACAACTCAGATTTCACAAAACAGCTGTCTTTAATTTTTTTAATCATGTTATTTAGAAGGATTTAAATTTAAAATATTATCTACGGCTATTACAACCACCAACCTGTAAGAACATGGTAACCAAAAAGGATTAGCAAAAAATATCTCTCCTGTGTGTTTCATTGATCTTTGCAGCTTTGGGTCTGTTCCTTCTTTCCAAAGCATATGCAATTTCTGCTTGGCCTTTCACACAGTTGCTATGAAGAGAGTAACACTGGGAACAAAACCCAAAACAACTATGTTCAAAACAACGAACCTGACAAAGGGAAATAAGAATCAACTCAATTACTTTAAGCTGATTTTAATTCTTTTCATTAGCTATCAAGATTCTTTCCTTTTAATGTTTTCCAAATATCTTCCAAATATCCAAACATCCTATTTTTTTTTCTCTATATACTTTCTGTGGTAATCTTGCTCAGAATGGCAGTTCTGCTCTGCCATAAACACTCCCCTAGACTGCTGAAGAAAGATGAGGGTTCCACTGGCTAAACAAAACCCATGGAAGTACTCTCAGAGCATGTACTCTTGAACAAAATTCACACACACATCTAAACCATAACTAGAAAGAAATATTTAAGATTCAACTGAAATTCCAGTTTAATATTTTAGCCACAGAAGCAAATTTCCATATACTTGGATTTATAAAATCTATAAAAAACCACTACTACTGTGATCTTCCTTGAATTATCACCGAAAGGGCTGGTGAGAAAAATGCACTTCCAATTGACTTTTGTTCCTCAATTTGTATTCTCTAAATCCTACTTGTTTCGTTTTGGTAGTCGTGGTCTCTGTGCCTATGACACAGTAAGCTGGAGACAGCCAGGACGACACGTAAGTGTTCTGTTACGGCAGCTCACACCCACAGGCTGTGGGTTTGCCACACGTGCTAAGCCACGGTTGTACCTCCTCGCTTGGGTTACCTGCAACACACAGTCAGAAAATTGTCAGGAATTGATGACACCGAATAGCTTCTTGTTCACATACAACGTTTTAATTTGTGCATCATTAGCCTGAATTGAAAGAAAAACACAACACTGTGGGAGAACTGGATGTCTTGCACAATTCATCTATGAAGCTGATCATCCAATGTAATACAAATTAAAAAATTAAATAAAATCTGTCACATTCCAGTAGACTTCCTAAGCCCTTGCACTACTTTTTCCTGAACAAAAGGGCAGAATTTCTCATCTGCCTTTCAAAGGACAGTAAGAAAAAACAAAATTCTTTAAAAAAGCGCCAAATCTAGAAATCACAGTATTTACCTTCATTTGATCAGTTTTTACATGAGATGATTATTCAAGGCAATAAAAGGGAACAATTATTTGTAATAAATGAACAGAGTGAGAAGCCATACCCAGATTTTGGGGAGCAAATTAAACTCCATGAACAGATACCAAGGCCTAGCTATCAAATTGCCTCACGTATCTTGTAGGTGTAACAATTCCAGTAGCAAGTGGAAAATCATTCATACTGATTCTTCTCCCCATTCGCCAAGCCATGTGGAAACCATAGGGTTTGGGGGCTTTTTTTCTTGGTAAGGAACGTGAGGATGGGGCAGGGAGAGTTAAAATGAGCTTATTGTAGGTAAACAATTCTGATCCTAAGTGATACCTTAGTCTCTAATGAACAATAAATACTGTTATTAATCTTAATATAAAACTACCTGCATATTGAAAGACTATAAATCTAAAATATATCAACTAAAAAAGAGGATCTACACTTTGCCTGCAAGCTATACAGTTAAAAGGAGTCCTGATTAATTTGCTTCCAAACCTTCCCTCAATATTGACACGCACAGAAGCATTTCCAGCTTCTTAAATGTTGAGGATAATGCACTATGCCTCTTCATTAACTCAGTTTTAATATTTAGTTAGGATGTCCTTAATTTATTTTACTGATGCAAATATATATCCTTTTAATTTGAATGCTACCAGCAAATAAATAAAATTAAATGGAATTTTCCTTCAGTGTTAATCTAAAAAAAAAAAACAAACCCAACCTGCTTTTATCTCTTATTTCCTTTAATTCATACGTATCCATAGCAAAGACATTTTTTTAAGCTCATGCAGAAGACATGCATAATATCTTTAAAACCATTGTTATTCCTTATAGCTAGTAAGTGGTTTAATTGAGTCTTATTGCTGTAATGCCAACCCAGAGACCACACTGACAACTAGGAAAGGAAGCACTTTACGAAATGATGCGTTCTCCAGCAGAGTTGGGTTCTGACATTCTTCCTGGCCAGTTTTAACCTGCTGTAGTCATGGTCCTTGGTCTTGCACAGGATGGCTGGCAGGCACAAGCATTTCTGAGAGTAGCACTTTCATTTTCCATTTTTAATTTTTTCATTATTTGTAAGGGCTACTTGAAAGCAACACGTGCAAGAATTGGAGAAACACATTTGTATTGTAGAAAGTACAGAAGGCTTGTTTTCCTCTAGCTCATGAACTTGCAGCTATGGGGCTAATTAATAGAAACTACAGAAAAATATGTGCTGACAAACAAGAATTTCTTAAATGAGAATCTTTATATTATAAAAAGCCTAAATTAAAGCTGCTCCTTTATTCTCTTCATTGCTGTATAGTCCTACTGAGGAAATATTGTTTTGAGGAGAAGAGGGAAAGATATTTTCTGCATATATAGGCTGCCATGCTATCACTTTAAATGTTACAGTCACAAATGGCACTAGGCATACACGGAATGCCTTCTACTTCTATTTTTTCCACATGAAAAGAATTTTTTCATGCTGACACAGCAAAGCTGACAACATGCTATAGTACTGTAGGTGTCTCAGACAAACACAAGCGATGCAGGCTTAACATGACTGCAGATATGGTGTTAGTGACAGGCTGTCTCGAATAAACTGACGAGCAGCAAACATACAGCATCTCCACATCACCTCCTGCCTGCAAATTTCAGCCATGTCTTTGGGTAGTATGAAAGAACGTACGCATTGACTTCAGAAAATCAATATAAAAACACACCAAGGAAAAATCTGTCCTTCCTAGTTATTTCAACATCATGAAAGCATCAACTGTATCCTTCTCCTAAAAACATTTTATTTTTATCTTTGCTAACAATCTGCATCAGATACCTACAACATTATGAACCGAGACAGGGAACAAAAGCACACAAGATAAATTGGGTTATGTTTGAACAGCAGTTTAATATTCCCTAACTAGCAAATTGACCTGCCAACATAGCACGCTGACAGCATACTTCTTTTTTCTAGTGATTGTTGTAATTAAAAGAGACTCTTCCAAAAAAAATACTGCATAGCGTCTCCAAGAGAATTAAGAAGCTCCAGATCACTGAAGACAATGAAAAGTGTGAAATTAGAGACACTCCGAGTATTGTTCCATCTCAGAAGGGATTTTGCTTCATAGTTGTACTGGATTTGGATCTACTTAAGCATGTGTTTTCCCCAAGATTTCTACTACACGTCTCATTTAAGCAGTTTCATAATTGCCAGCATAAATATGCACGACACTTTGTAAAAGCAAATATACTTCCTGTCCTCAATGTTCACATCATTTTATCTTAGTGAGAGAAGAACATATTTTCACATGTACTCATATAAATGAACACACACATACAGCCTCTATACCAAAACTTAGACTGGGCACAAAATTTAACTTTTACATTTCTTATTCAACTTTGTCTACCAATCTCCTTTTTCTAAGTAAGATGCATAGAATTTAATGTAATTAATATCTAGTAACTCTAAGGAAAAAAAAATATAACTTTCTTGTGAAACCAGGGTATTTTAAATAGTGCTGTAAGTTTTTACACAGTTAGAACAGGCAACTAATTTCTACTGCTTCTAAATGTCTTTAAGTCCTCTATCCTCAGTTAAAATTAAAATATCCAACAGGAATACAAAGAAGAGAGAAATGATGGCAAGCAATCCACGGTCTCTGTGACCAGCTGTTTCTGTCCATATCCATATGAAAAAATATGTAATATTTTCAGACTTACATGTACTGAGTTACATGTACTGGTCAGCTGTTTAAATTACTGAGGTTAGGGGAAAAAAAAGTTTCATACAACCTCTGAGAAGCACACAGAATAACTTTTTCATAAGGCTTAGTTTCACATGAACCCCAACATTATATGCCAAAAAGGCTGAAGCCTATACTGCGCCAAAATTTAGAGTAACCTAGAATGCCACGTCCAATGTACTCACTGTGAGGGGGTTTTCTCTACTGAAAATGTTTCTATTTTTGTGTACAACTATGGGGAGGAAAGAAAAAGGCAGTATGTGCATTGGTTCAGCTAAGAATTACTTGAGTCCTAATTCAGTCCCTGTTGCTACTGGGGAACATTATTCCATTGCCTTCGATTGACGCTGAATTCCTTTTCTGTCATACTTTTTACTGTCAGCTGTACTCATATACACAGGAGTCCTTTTGGATAGTTTTCTGTATGCCCACAAAGACACAGTCTGATACATGTATGTCCGCGCATAAGCATACATGAAATTGAAAAATGAATGCATTAGCTTTTCTTTCTGTTTGGACAGGGGGCGTACATTCATTGTCAACAGCTATGGAATACAAAGCTTCAGCTTCACAATAGTTCAGGTTTTGGCAAAAAAAAAGGAAAAAAATACTTACAACAAGCTCAAAGACCAGTTTTCTACATTTAAAAAAAAATTAGTCTACAAAACAGAAGTCTAGAATGAAAGTCCTTCTAAACTTAAGCAGGTTAGGATGTCATGTCAGATTGTCTACAGAACCAAATTCTAGCCATTTGAGAAAACAAATAGGTTATGTTTATTTCAAATCAAAATTATTTTGAAGGACATTTCCTGACATTTTCTGTCAAGCTGATGTTTTTACAGGATACTGGTCCATTTTATTTATATGTCTGTGTGGGTAAAGAAAGTTTTTCCCCAGGTTAGAGTGACAAAGGATCATAGACTCATAGAGTGGTCTGGGTTGGAAGGGACCTTAGAGACCATCCAGTGCCACCCCCTGCCATGGGCAGGGACACCTCCCACCAGCCCAGGTTGCCCAAAGCCTCATCCAGCCTGGCCTTGAACCCCTCCAGGGATGGGGCATCCACAGCTTCTCTGGGCAGCCTGGGCCACTGCCTCACCCCCCGCACA
>VZTO01028110.1:29005-46513 GCA_013400615.1 Syrrhaptes paradoxus | reverse complement strand
TCCACTTGAACATGAGAAAAAACTTCTTTCCAGTGAGGGTGACAGAGCACTGGAACAGGCTGCCCAGAGAGGTGGTGGAGTCTCCTTCTCTGGAGACATTCAAAGCCCACCTGGATGCGTTCCTGTGTGATCTGATCCCGGTGTTCCTGCTCCGGCAGGGGGATTGGACTGGATGATCTTTCGAGGTCCCTTCCAATCCCTAACATTCTGTGATTCTGTGATTCTGTGATTGTAATCCACTTCCTGGCATAACCTTGCTCCTTTCATTTAGAAAATTCTCTAGGATGCTGGCAACCCCTTTGGTTTCTCCTGGTCTCTTGGGAGCACTTTATAATCTACATCTTTTGATTATTATGTCCCATAAGCTTCATGCTGTTATAAAAAATTAGTTTGTGGCTGTTAGTACAGGGTCAGTCTCTGGATGGTTTATAAAAAATGCCTGTATCCAGCTGATTTGTTGCAGAGGACTGTCAGTGAAAAAGGTGGTCCCTTCCATTCTATTCACGAACATAAATTGTATTCCAGAAGAAAAGTTCAGATCCTTCTCCAGTGCTCTGTCAAGTTTCTTTCTGTTGTTCAGCCTCAGATAACCAAGTAATATCAATTACATTTATTCCAATTCATTTTCCTATTTTCTGTACTATATTGCTGAAGATTTCCTGGGCTTTTGGATGACCTGGACACCCTGACCTGACACCCTGATCATTCCTCTCTTCCTTAGCAGGCTGCTTTTTCATCACACAACTACCATCTTACCACTTTCAAGGTCAAACAAATATTAAGGGCTAAACCAAAACAAAGCATGGTTTATCAAGACTGAAAGGGAAGATTTGTGTATTTTATTTTCCTTAAGTGCAGGACAGAGGATGGCACAATCCAATCCCAAATGTCACACGGCATGTAATATGAACAGAACGCGAACACTTTATCTTGTGTGCAGAACACAGTTCCAGCCAGCAGAGCCCTGCAGCTGACCAAGGCGCAGAGATGTCTCGTGCAGGGAGAACAGTTCAGGGTTCTCTCTTGTATCGTACACTCAATACAGGATGAAATTCTAAGCTAGTATCAGTTCCCTTCCAAATCCTTTGCTTCTATCACATAATCACTAATAAGCTTCACTGGCAGAGTTTTTGTTGTTGTTTTAGGTGGTCTTCAACTCGATTGTGTGAGCATTATAAATTGCTTGGTATTTCTTTCTAAAATCGTGGCTCCCTTTGCCTTCCCCAGTGAGGATAATGTGTTCTTCTGCTATGACGTGGTGCAGGAGAGGGAACGTTACACCACCACTTACAGCAGCTGCGGTAGTAGCCTCTGTATCCACACATAGGGAGCACACACACCCTCTACACAGACAAGGGGAACAAAATGCAAGAAAGAAGAGAAAAACATACTTGTCCAAAGTCTGCTTGATCTTTAGCACGTCATTACATGATTTGGTTTCTCTGTTTCTTCCGTCCTTCTCTAAAGTCATATGTATACACTGAGAACCAATTCAAGGGTCCGCATCTTAATCCATCACCAACTTCATTCTTCCACTGCAAGTCAGAGGCCCCTATGGGATCACTTTGATTTAGCAAAGTATTTAAGAGTACCTCATACAAATTGAGTTTTAATACTTTTCAATTTTCTTGCACTCGTTTTTAAATTTTCCCTGAACTAATTAAATTTTATATAAATATAGACCACACTGAATACAGGATTAGAGAGGTAAGTAAAAACATCCGGTAGATATTTCTGTGAATGAACAGAAAATAAATTTTATTTAAGAAGCTATGAAATTATTCAAAAATTTAGTTTACTCTGTGAACTAAAAAATCAATTCTTAAAAGCATGATTTTTGTAAAACATTGAGACCCAAGTAATTGTGCTTAATTTTAATTATGATAAGCATATAGAAAACGTATATAAAATATACATATTATTTGTCATTAATGTGGAATACAAATATATGCCTCCAAGAATCTATTATCAAAACAAAAGGCTTTCATTCTCCCACTTATTTTTCTTTTACAAATACATTTTAGATTACTCTCCCACTGAAACAATTACTGAAAAATACTTTTTTATCAAGAAGTTTAATTTCAGATGTGAGCAGCTTGCTCTGACTTGCGTAGGCAGTATGAGAACACTGCAGAAGTGTTAGTGTAGAAGCAATATGTAAGTGCATGAATAATGTCTTCTTACTGATTTAACTGTGAAATATGTTCTTTTGGCATTCATAATTAGGGGCAGAGCAGACAGTGAAAGCTTAATATGTCCATTAAAATAAATTATGCTGCCAGTGTTTCTTTAGTCTACAAAACTTTGATTAGGTTGACTACTTCAGATTGGTATTTTTTGTTCTCCTTGGAGTAGTTCCTGTGCATATGCTGGAGAGTACTTTGCATTGCAACTGCAGCAGGAAAAAAAAAAAAAAAAGGGATGGGGAATTCTGTCCAAGATTAACAACACTTTTAAATGGGAAAACTCTGATTTAATTTTCTCCTCCCCCTCTTCCAATCTTTTTCTTCACTAAAAGAAGGCCCTAGTTCTATTCTCCTTACTCTTTCAGCATGTCAAAGCTCCAGAAATAATGAATGCATGTTTTGTTGTTTCCTTCTTTAAATGATCAGTAAAACAAAGGTCCATTATATGTATTGCTGAATTGCATCTCTGAAGTACAGCATGTCAATCTTCTGATTCACACCTGCATTAACTGTTGGTAGGAGGACCTACTGCTATAGCTGGCCATAGCATTTTGTCATGGGACAGAAGACAAGAGAGGCATTTTCCTTTGAGTGTGCTCCCACAAGCAGTTCAGAGTCACAGCTCATCAGCGGGCTTCACAGCAGGGTACCATACCATTTCATGTTGAGCACTGGAGTTCAGGATTCACCTCAGGATTCACACAGCCATAGAAGTCTTTCCCTTGTGAAGAGAGGCATGGCTTTACCTGCGTTTGTCTTCAGAGGAATCATTACCAACAGAATAGGTGGTCCTCATGGTTCCCTGTGAGCCAGCTTCATGGCTTGTTTTACACAGAAATGGAATTGCTGCCGTTCAAGATTAATGGGTAAACACTGTAATAAAGCCAGAGCAGAGATGATGAAACAGCACAACACTATCTGGCTGGTATACATTGCTGGGAATATAGTTAAAACACTGATTGGTCATGGGATTGAAACGTTTCACTTCCGTCATTACTGTTCCAGGGGAAACATACTGAGAGTGTAGAAGAACTTGATGCTCAGCTAAGTTTGTTCAAAACCATTGATCAAGATGGTAAGTTGGGACTGCAATCAAAGCCTCCTGGAGGCTAGCCTTTGCTGCTCTTCTCCTTCCCACAATGGACATCCCTTATCAAAAGTACTCCCTACATTAAGCTAACAGGTGTGATTGAATCCTATTGTTGAGAATTTAATAAACTCCATTTCTGCTGCCCAATAACATCAGAAACTTCAGATGCCTTCAGCTACCCACAAAAATGTAACTCTTAATCCCAGAGCAAAAACTAAAGTAAAAAACTAAATTTAAAAAATACAATGTAAAAACTAAGAGAATCTTGTTTCATTATGCAGTTTTCTTAAAACATGTTGTATTGGAGGAAAATTTTGTTTGATTTCTATCAAATGTTCTCTAGGCAAGTATTTGCAAGATCGGACATATACATTTGCTTATTTATTTAAAAACAACAATAGACTAAATAAAGTAAATATGTACTGTTGATTCTAGGAGATGAACTGACAGTAATGGGAAATGGCAACTGGGAAAACAAGAACACAATACCCAGGAGAGTTCAAGAAGAGGGGATGTTTGCATTGCACAGCCACTACTATGAGAATCTGTGCATCTTCTGGAGTTATTTCAAAGACAAAGAATATTTCAGTGATTAAGGGCTCTATCTTAGACAACAAGTTGAAAGGGGCTCAGATTCCATCTCCACCCTAGACTTCCTTTCCTCTCTTGAGCAAGTCCTGGCTCCTATCCATTAATAACTTTCAGATGTACAGAGCTGGAGCTTCAGTTTTCAGAAAAAGGGCAAACACTTTTATACAGATGTATGTGAAGCAGCGCGGGAAGCTGAATCTTGATACAGTTTTTACTATCTCTTTGATCAGCCCACTCATTTTTATACTACTGCTAACTGGAAAATCATAGCAGAGAAACCAAGGCAGAAGTACCAGAAATTGAACACTCTATACAGAGGCGGAAGGAAAGTTGAGCAGTGGGAAGCCAGAATTGTGTTTGTACTACACATTGTCCTAGAGTTACAAACAACTTCAGTTCCAGAGTACCCAGGCAGGATCACTCGCAGATGAAGATACTTACTCAAATTGTTGTTTCAGTAGAAGTTTCTGCACAATTAAATTTGAATTCTCATCTTACACTGAATACAGGAAGAATCTCACAGCTGCAGATCAAAGCATCCCTGCTGGTTTAGCTTTGGTTTTAGGCTGCATTATTACAATATCCAAACAAATTTTTGCCACTATTACAACATTTCACTGCAAAGACAGTGTAATTCCCATCAGCTTGGTATCCCCAAGCAGCCACTTTTTTGCTGAGACACCATTTCTTAACTAGGGAAAAACATGAGTTTACAAATCAAGCCAATTAGTACAGGCAAAATTTAATCTCGGCATATTTTATAAAGCTGCATGTATTAAGCAGAATACCCCTCCCTTTCTCCATCAACCTATTAACAAAAGAGTACCTCTAACTAATTCCATCGTACGGTCATTGTTTCGGATCAAAGCAACAGGCCGTGTGTCTGGCCATGCGTGGCAGGCAGGCAGAAAACGAGACAAGGGAACGTTCTCAGATATCTCTTTGCATCTGTGCCTAAATAGGACCTGAATCATTCCGAATAGTTACAGCTATGTACAACAGGATTTTCCACATCTGTTAACTTCAATAAAAGTTAGATGTTAATAATAAACCCATTAAGATGAAATATTCACTTCTCTCAAAAAAAACCCAAAAAACCAAAATAACCCACCAACCTGAAATTTTGAAGCGAGTACAATTAATAAATGAAAAACAAGTGGGTTCTTTGAAGCAACGTCAATTTTTTGCTCCTATGTCTCAAGAAATAGTCAGTATGCTACTCCTTCATCTACTACTGACTTGTCTGGTGAAGGGAAATCTGATTCGGAAAACATGACACTTTCTGAGCTGCAGGCCTGTAAGAATCCTAAAATATCTAACAAGGGATACATCGATGTATTTCAGAAATGTAATCATCCTATAATTTGCTGTTACATCAACTTCTGTATTTTAAAGAAATCAGTGAAAAAGGAATGGATGCCACCCTTGCAATATCTGAAGACTTGTAAGAAAGCTGCTAAACGTCAGACTTCTTGGAGAGGGCTTGCAGTTACGTGCAGATATACGGCAGAGGATGTCCTCAAAATGTGGCACTTGATAAATGAGAGAAAAAGGAAAATGAGAAAGCGAGTAGAGACTGGCAAAGCAGAAAGAAAATGCTTTAAAAGGATTAGCAGCTAGACAGAATAGCGACAGATACTGATGACAAAACCCACCCATGCAGCTGAGACAAGAATGTCACCATGAAAGAATGTGCTGTTAAAACTACTGATAGGAGGCCTGGAAGATTAATTTTAGTGTGTCAGGCGATCTAAGACTAGACCAAAATATTCTTCTGTTCTCGTCCTTAGGCTTATGATAACAAAACTCACAAATTCAACCCCCAGAATTAAGATCACTATAAATTGTCCTAGATTACCATTTAGTTACTGTAGGATCCTCCCCTATGAGGACAGGCTGAGAGAGTTGGGGTTGTTCAGCCTGGAGAAGAGAAGGCTCCGAGGAGACTTAATAGCAGCCTCCCAGTACCTGAAGGGGGTACAGGAGAGATGGGGAGGGGCTCTGCATCAGGGGGTAGTGAGGGGACAAGGGGTAACGGGTATAAGCTAAAAGAGGGGAGATTTAGACTAGACATTAGGAAGAAATTTTTCCTGTGTGGGGGGGTGAGGCAGTGGCCCAGGGTGCCCAGAGAAGCTGTGGATGCCCCATCCCTGGAGGGGTTCAAGGCCAGGCTGGATGAGGCTTTGGGCAACCTGGGCTAGTGGGAGGTGTCCCTGCCCATGGCAGGGGTTGGAACTAGATGATCTTTAAGGTCCTTTCCAACCCAAACCATTCTGGGATTCTGTGGTTCTATGATCTTTAGGAAATCTGCCTGTTAGCTGTTCAGTGGGGCAAAGCCATGACATACTGTACATTTCCAAGATGAGAAATAAACATCCATGCTGTATTTCTACTCTCACTCTTGGATATCAGTGCTGTGTTTGGGGCTTGCAGGCCCAAGCTGTTACAATTCTAACTACAAACGTACAGTATCGCTGACTGTGCCGGTATAGAGCTTTGTAGTACAAGTCCTGCAGACATAATTCAAATGATAGAAAACGGGGCTAAAATGCCCCAATACACAAACCATACCGACTCTCAGAGACCAGCTAGAATGCACTGTGCTCTCATCTCTGAATCAGGCACTAGGGGTCCAACAACAGCATCTGTGTTTCTAATTTGTCATCAGACCATCCTCCTATACACTTGGGGCATTCTGCACAAACTAGTCCCGTCTGTGCAGATACGTATAACCTACACACTGGTTCCGTTACGGGCCATGTGTAAGTTCCCATATCTTACATGTGCAGATGAATTGGCAGGAAGTGACAGGTTATACAAGCAGAAATGTTAGAAGAGCAGGGTGAACACAACTTGGATTGGCCTCAAACAAATAGGATTCTGGTGAAGTATTTTTAACCTGGGCAGTTTAGGGACAGCACTGTTACTATCTTCTATTACAACCTTTTTCCGGCATCTCTTATTGACATTACTGTTATGTAAACAGCAGCACAATCATAAAGGAACTCCCCATCTACTGCTTCCTGTTGCATTTTTTCATTCTCAGCAGGTTACCTTCTGATCTACCCCAGTTTAAGGAATTGTTTTCTTTCCACTAAACAAAATATGAAGGTCTCCTCCACAGCTGTGTTCAGCTCAGAGTATTAGGATCACAAGCGTGGCTATGGCTCTATGTCAAGCAGTCTTAGTGCCTGCTGCTCTGTGTTTGCACAGAGAAGAAACATTTATTAAATGTTATTTAAAGTCTCCTAGGACAGAAAACTTTACCAGACTGTTAGAGCTGGGAAGAGATTGTTCACCTTTCAAGTGCATAGGCCTGAAATGATCAATTGCTACAGAAATTCCTATTTCTAACTATAACAATGGAAACTGGTTTTTGAACTGCCAAATTCTCCAATACAGGAAGAATACTCAGGAAGAGCTTCCACTTGATGTAATGCTTCAGAAAGCTTTTGGCAAATCTGCAGGAGTAGAAACTAAAGGCATCCTAATGGCTGCCTTCTCCATTCCAAACCAGTTCTGGTCTTACCACTTATTCTGGGCTCTCTTTGAGAAGTGTCTCCTCTGTGAGAAAAACAGCTCAGATTGATCATTACATTGAGTTACGCTAGTTTGTTAATGATTAGAATACATTAAGGCAAAAACATTCTCAATTTGGGTCTGGAAAAACTGAATAATTGAGGTCTCTCCTGTCAGAAGCTGTTGGGAACTTTGGTTTCTAGTGCCTAGTTTGACCCTGCTTTATTTTATTTTTCAAAACAAATTTTATGTACCCACAGCTTTCTAATTAAATTAAATGTAACACATTTAGCTGAAAAATAAGTCCAAAACACCTCAAAAGATACTGATATCCACCCATGATCCATAGAAAATGGCCACAAAAACATCTTTACAGACTGTTACCAATAATTAATGTACTCTGCTGCAACGTTTCTTGAATTTGTTTGAAAGAATGGTAATAAAAAGCAACATGAACAGAAAAAGTGCCTGATGGTAAAAAACAAAAGTCATTTTCAAACATCTCTTTGTCCTGAAGTGGGAGAATTCCATCAAATTAATGATTTTTTTAATCCGTGAAAATCTTGGATTACATACAATCTGCTTAGTAGCTCTTGCCTATTACAAGGTGAGAGGCCTACATGAAATCTGAAGTATCCATAAATAAAAATATTTCTGTACTTAGAACAGCTATTCCAATTCTGTTTTGAGAATTCCTAGCATAATGTGACTCAATGGGCTTTTGGACTTCATGTAATACATGTATATCCAAAAAACTGAGGTTTGCCCATTTTTAAAGAAGGTAAGTATACATAGATGGTCACACAAACACAAAAGGGAGGTTTGGGATGGAGATTGGAAAAAAAATTCTTCACATCAAGAGTGATGAGGCATTGGAACAGGCTGCCCAGGGCAGTGGTGGAGTCACCATCCCTGGAGGGGGTCAAGAAACGTGTGGATGTGGGGCTTCGGGACATGGGTTAGGGAGCTGGGTGGTGTTGGGTTGACGGTTGGACTTGATGATCCTTGAGGTCTTTTCCAACCTGAATGATTCTATGATATGTTCTACATTCTATGAAAAAAAAAACAACTTATTGCTTATTCTCTCATTTAACCCACAATAGCCAAAAGAACATGAGTTCATCACACAACCGTTTAATATTCACAGAAAAGTCAGACCAAAGCTGTTGCAACAGATTCTGAGGAGCAACAACCAACCAGGTCAGACTAACGACCTGTGTGCTCGCTCCCAGTGAGAACACCACAGTGCAGGGAGGGAACTGGCTGGATACATCTCTCCCTTGAACCTGACGAGCATACTCTGATGTACAGAAGAATCCAAGGAATCAAACGGAAGGGTAGACAGATTCACTATTGATGAAAATGCGTGCATTAGGATATGCTGGTGTAGACAAGGGATAGGGCGCAAGATGATTATCGGCATGCTTCTTTTTTCACAGGGTTTGTAGAATTAGTAGACTTTGATTTTTCATGGGTCTGTTGCCTGTGTGTTTGCCACGGGGCACTTTTATTACTGTATGCTTATCAAATCCCATACTGTTAAGATTTGAAAGGCTTTAGTCTACGGTCATTCTTCAACAGCAATTTCTCATTCTTCGACTGTGTTTTCACACTTCAGCTGAGATTTGTCCAAACAACTGAGCACAAAATGTACCCAAAAACAGGAAAAAACGAAGTACACAGGAATTTCCTTCAAATGTCACCTCCGCTTTACAGGAACTTTTAAATTACAGAAAACTATAAAGTAGCAATATGTTATTTGAAATGACAATAGCTATAGGAAGTGGCCTTAAGCAATTTCTATTGCACTGCTTTTCCACAAGCACAGCTTCATTTTAATTGATGTTGTTAATGTGTGTTGAATCATGCTTGGAGTTTTTACAGTAAGGTGATCCTCCATATTATTATTTCACAAATGAAAGAAATGAATATTCATCCATTGGTTCAGAGGCCTAAATCCCTCCCAGCAGTGCCACAAAAGGAGCTGGGTGTTGCTTTCGGATCACTGGTTTAGCTGATAGATGTGAAAACCCATGTAGCTAGATAGTCAGCCATTGGCTACAGTTCTAAGGAGTGAATAAACTATTTTCAGCTTTGCAGTAATTTATGGTCACAAAATGAGTAAGGTCACAAAATAAGTAATCTGTTCAAGTGCAGACAATACAGAATTATTTTAATGTGGTGTTGAATTGCTCACTTTTGACATAGCTGTGTCACTGGTGAACACTCTTTATACTGAAATCACGCAGAAGCAGAAACCTACCTTTTCTGAACAACGGCAGGAAATCACCTCAGCCTATAAGCAAGGTAGATATTATGACTTTGGACAAGTAATAAATAATTTTGGAGTAATACGTGGGAGGAAATTTGAACTCTTAATGGGGGAAAAATTAGAAAGGACAAAAAATTTTTGTAAAACCATTTGGGACTTTTTGATAGTTTCAGATTATCTCACCTGTTTTCCAGAAGTGCTAAAACTTAGAATAAGCAAGGTGTCTCCCATCAGGAAACACAGGCACTCTCTAGGCTCAACTTCTTTCATTTCCATATTTCTAATAAAAGCCACGACTAACTTCTGAGGCCTGAAGTTCTCATTCATCTCCCTACAGATCATGCAGTCATTTCTCCAAAGTAATTTTAAATAGGTTAATGCAATGGACATGACATGCATACAGAAGCTGAAAATATGCAGTAGAATCCAATTATTTTTTTTATTTTATAGCTTATCTATGGTATTATCTAAAAATAATTAATTTGTGCTTTCTTCTAGAGAAAGTGGGATCATTTTCTATACTCTGCAAACATTTTTACTGATCCTTACTGGAGAAAGATACAAGTTAAGTTTAAATTACATGTGACAGAATTGGACAAAAGAAATTATAATAAAAACTGAGAAGAATGACCTGAAGTAGATTTGGCAAAGAGCTGTATCATACTTCTTTCTCTTCCTTCTCCCAAGAAGGATGGGAATTCTACACATTCCTCCTCCCTGTGCTGGCAGTTTGCTGAGTCAGAGGAAATTAATTTGAGTCTACTATGGGCTACTCTTCATATTACAAGTACTAGAATAACAGCTGCAGTGGACAGTCAAACACAGAACAACAGGATTTTCCATGTCCTAAGTTCATGGTTCAGACACCAAATAAAAGCCAACAGACTCCTGCAAAGGAGAACATAAAGGCTTTAACACTAGGTCGATCACAGCACCAGTAGCAGCATTTCAGTTGCTTCTCTGCCTTTTTTTTCTTTTTTTTTTTTTTTGGGGGGGGGGTAGTTGTACAGCAAAAGAAAACTTTCATAATTAATTTGCAGGATGTAGATAAATCTTTTCAAGTGTTTCCTAACACCTTCTCTTAGATGCAAGCTTACTAAAAAATTTAACGTATGGGTGATGAATTCCCATATATATAGTTGGCTGCTGAACAGTAAATAGGAGAGGAAGAGCTTTAAAGGTTTTCACTTGAAAAAAACAGTATTTTTTTAATCACTATTATTATTGTAGTGGTATAGTGCTGACAAGAGAATAGGTGACGTGCTCACACCAGAGGTGTGAGAAAATGATCTCTGTAGTAGTAGCCTAAGCGGATATAAGAAATCACATTCACTGTGGAACATATTCCAGAAATCAGACACGACTTAATTGGAATTTTTAAAAGAAGTTTATTTGCATGGATATGATACAGAAAGAATATGCTGTGTTTAAGAAGGCACATGCACGGGGATATGCTATTGCAGGCCTGACTGGTGGGTAAAGAAGTGTCTACAAGGACTGAGAAAGGACGTAACAGGAGTATGGGGTATGAAGACTTCTGTTTTCGAGATGTGTTGCTGGGATATTTCTCTTTTAGGAATATTGAAAGAACATCTAAAATCCTGAACAGAAGGCAGTGTCTGAATAGAGGTACGAGTATAAATTGACAGTCTAGAGAGGGCAACTGGATTGGTGATTGAGATCACTGAGACAAAGGGTATGGAGAGAAACAAGACAGAACAATGGACAGAGCCATACATGAAAAGAAAGAGACTCTTTGGGAAGGTATCTTGAAAAAATATTTAGGGCCACAGAAACAGATACAGTCATGAAAGTCTGACAGGAGAGGGCACAAAATTTCAAGAAGAAAATCATGCTGGCGGTGTCAAAGACCATTGAGAACAGAGCAATGGTTCTGATCTTTGACCACCAGAAGGAAAAGCCTCAAAACAGAAAGCAGCTCTAGAGCAGTGTCAGCTGAAGACTGCTGTTGGTCTAACAGCTCAAAGCAGAGAGAGGAATACAGCCTGGGGGGTGGGGAGGGAGATTTCTGTACCTTTACATTTTTATATAGATCCTCAGGATTTACAATGTGCTGCTGCAAATATTGTGGTATCATCTAATTTCTTCACAAAGTTTGTAACAGTATTTTTCCTATGCACAAAAGTATCAAAAGGAATAAAAGCAATCCACCTGATTAAATAAACAGGCATGCATTCATTTTAAGAAGTCAGTGAGATCTGTACTTAATGTACTGCATTTCTTGGTACAGCAGCCACTTCTCAGGTCACCTTGATGTCTTACAAAGTTCCGTTTGGAGTTGAAATAAGAAGTAAAATGACCTATAAAAAAAGGCTTTCACCCTCAAGGTTAATGACCACAGAACTTCCATTATACTGATTATTTTAAGAACAAAACCCACAAAACAATTCAAACTTTTAATAGTAAAACCATGCATGAGCTCATATACATCTCTCTCTTTACTGAATCAAAACTCCGTGTGTTCATGCCAATGCATTCGTATTTAAATGTATTCATATTAGGTAAAAGCATATAGTAAAATACGGCAATTAATACGGTAAAAGTATAAATACATCATAGAATCACAGAATGGTTTGGGTTGGAAGCAACCTTAAAGATCATGGATTTCCAGCACCCCTGCCATGGGCAGGGACACCTTCCTCTAGATCAGGTTGCTCAAAGCCTCATCCAGCCTGGCCTTGAACACAGAATGTATGTTACATACTACCAAGCATCCTCATCACACCAATTAGAATATAATTATGATACAAAAAATAAACTGACATGATACAGTGTCTGACAGATGAAATTAGGCACTTTCATTTGCAATGCTACTTTTAATCTAAGTTTTCCATCCATAGTTCCCTTTTTGGTTAGCAGTTGAGTTCTTTATGTTAAGAATTCTGTCTTAATGTGGAATTTGCCTTTTTTTCCTCTTTTTTAGGATTTAGACCAGACTATGAAAAGATTACCTCTGCAAAATGTAGCAGAAACACCGCAGTTCAGGGGAACACAGTGTTTCTGCACAAACTGGATAAGATCATGAAGATACTCCACCGAGAGCAAGTGATATCATTAATATTCCAAGTGCCTTGTGAATAATTATGCAACTACTACCATGCACATCGCTTAATACCGTCATTGTCTAGGGCTACTCCAGTGTGATGTAACTGGGTTCTCAGAATCTCGTTTGGGCAAGTCACTTCTGTGCCTGCTGTGCTGCTGAAGTGCTGTAGGTACAGCAGTGCAGAGGCACGGGGACACCCGTGTGCTTGCACAGCTTACTAGGGGTGGGATTCCTCCCAGCCCTGAGGTGTTGCCTGTATGGGTGTTGCCTTGCCTGGCTAGAAGAAGTGACTGAGAAATGACAGGATCTGCTTGTACACACCGTTCCAATATTTGCAGATGTGGCTGAATGTCTGAGGTGACTTGGCCCAAGAGTATGTGGCTGAGATGGAAAGTCTCACTACGGACCAGAAAACATTTCCAGCTTGTTTTGTAGTTCTGTTGAACCCTTCAACTCTGCAAGGAATAAAAGCGTTTTCTTTTTTTTTCTTCCTTGCTACTCTTGCAAATGGATAGAACAGTCCTCAGAAAAACGGTGGGACCGGACTACAAGGGTGTTATATAGGACATCTGCATGTGCATGAAAATATTGTTACTTCTCTCCCTTACCACACCCTACAGGCAACTTGAGAAGTTAATTCTGAACTTTCTATAATGAAATTATCTGAAATTATTGCAACAGGAAGTAGCAAGAGGAAAGTTCTCTGTATTTCAGGGTGTCTGTTTTTTCTATCTACAAATTTTGTAGCATTGGTCTCCTTATGTTCTTCCACAACTGCTGCTGCAGTCATGCAAATAAGAGTTTTTAAATAATAGAAATGAAATGAAAAATGAAAGACTTCTAAAAATCTTAGAGGCAGTGGTTTGTTTCTAGACTTGAAACAATTTCTAGTGCTGTTTCTAAAACTAAGCTTTGTTTGAAGTTAATATTCTATTTAATTATTTTGCTTTAAGATATGCAGTCTTTTATAATACACTCAGTAAAGCCTGTGAAAGAAAGTTCCAGCTAATATGGCACATTTCCTAGACGCTGTACCCAAGATATTAATGCTTCCTACTGAGGTAATTTAAATAGGCTTCTGAGGTCAACCATGTCTAATTGATCTTGCTGTAATAACTCAGTTCCATAGCATTCCAAACACAATCTCTCTGCTTACTGAAATGCATTTCTTATACAACAGAATTATACAATCTGCCACTTATACATTATTATAGACTCACAGAATGGTTTGGGTTGGAAAGGACCTTAAAGCCCATCCAGTGCCACCCCCTGCCATGGGCAGGGACCCCTCCCACTAGCCCAGGTTGCCCAAAGCCTCATCCAGCCTGGCCTTGAACCCCTCCAGGGATGGGGCATCCACAGCTTCTCTGGGCACCCTGGGCCACTGCCTCACCCCCTGCACAGGAAAAAAACTTCTTCCTAATATCTAGTCTAAATCTACCATCTTTCAGCTTATAATTTATTATATATTATTATATTAATACTTATTATTATATTACATTATTTTACATAATGTCCTTGAGATCTACAGTTAGAGAGCAGTTAATTTTCTCAAGTCCTTTACACAGTAGGGCTTAAAAATACTGCAAAACTTGGCTGCAATAAGATTCAGTCCTTGGGATCAATGCCAAAAGGTGGCAGTGAGCTGATGTACCACTGCACCATACTGCAGCAATTTTCTAACCCACAGAACCACGTATGCACACGATGAATAAGCAGCATTCCAACGCAAGCATTTACAGAAATACTGCCAGATTTCCTAGCAAATATGACCTGATGATCAACCTCACAAATTTTAGACAAATAAAGCTTTAGCAAAGGTGTATTTTAAAGGTCAAGAAAGGACTAACTTCCTTTTTGGATTAAGAAGGGCATATGCTGTATTGTACTGTGTCGGCAGGAAAGAACAGTTCATCCTCATGTTGAGGCATGAGGTTGTAAAGGAACCACCAAAACAGAGACTGATGCTCCTACAAACAGGAGGCTAGTAGAGGGCAAATAGAGGCTACTATGCCAAGATGTTGCACAAAGAACACATTCTCCAAAAAGACTCCAAAGAACTGTGCCTAGTGGATAATAAGGAAAATGAGCAGTCCTGAGTAATCTAGAACTCATGAAACAGCTATGTATCTTCAGTTGATTATGAGTAATAAATTACAGGTTTATTATTGTGAGTAATTTAGGGACCAGAGGGCTTAAGGGAGAGAATCTTGTTGCTTAGTTATTCTATAGAAATAATAGACATTTTATTTATGATCAGTTACTCCACTGGAGTTGAGAGGGGGAAAAAAAATACTTTTAAGACTGTATGAATTACAGGAGTCCTGAGTTGGTCCCTGGAAAATTCTCATACCCCTCCCAAATAAACAAATATATCTGTTTTCCTATTTCAATTTATCTTAAAGTATTTAAAAGTTTTCATGAGATCTTACTTGTCTTAGGGCAGCATGTGGACTTAAAAAAACTATCCTGAGGGAATTGTTCTTGGTACTAGATAAATTACGTTCATCATGTAAGAAGCTAAATACCTTAAGTACTGTCATGTTATCTCCAAGGGAAATATTTAATAATGTCTCCAATAAGAAGAGATATGTACTCTTTCTTACAAAATAAACAGACTCTGCTCTACTTGCATTTGGGCAGGGGGATACGCACATCATGCAACGTGAAGATAGCCCTGATCCCTCTGTCCATTCACAGAATTTTAAATGGTGCTTCCTCTGTAGTCCAAAGCTAGATTATAAATTGCACATAAATTATTCTTCCTTATAATGCTTTGTATTTTTGGCAGTGGCTAAAACCTCCGTTAGTATAATTCTGTATAACCACTAAAATCACATGCTAGTAAATTACTTGTCTGTGTACATATAAAATAAAATCCAAATTAATTCATCAACAGGTTTGTGTAAAAATATGTTTGACAGTGACAATTTATTAATTTTTTACTTGACATGAGATGTTTTATGTCAGCTTAAATTCAGAAGATTTTTTTCTTAGAGAAAGAGCACAGCTCTTGCAATTATCACCTAAAAACTTTGTTCGGTTCCTGCCTGTAAAACCATACAGACTTCATTCAGTTACTCATATCTGGGACTTAAACAGACTTCTTCCTGCTTATGCCAGCAATTTAACATCAACTCGTTTCTTTGATTTCTGAAGAAACTGTTTGGAGAAACTCAGAATACCAGACTGGCTTAGTTTCTATGCTAATATATGATGATTTCATTGAAGTACTGCACTCCAAGTCCCAGATGCTAAATAAAAGAGAACAGCAACATTTTGGTTGTGCAAAATGGAAGTATTCTTTTTTTTTTCCTCTTTCAAAAAAAAAGAATAAAATGTTTTAGATAAGTGAAAATGTGGATAATAGTTACCCATTTTGCAGCAGTGCTGCGGTGATTAATTAACCAACATCTGTACAGTGCTGTGAAGATGAACAAGTCTCATCACCACTATATGATTTCATCCATTTCGTTAGCTGCAGCATGGGGTACAAAATCAATAGACTTTACAGGATTAAACATGTAGGACTCCAGCAAATAAAACATTTAAAATCTGAAAAGTTAAATAAGACTCCTCCAAAAAATCCTACAGATATATTAAACAATTCCTAGAAAGAGTTTATCCTTATTCCACCATTAGCATATTTACTCCTGGGTGATAAGGACTAATTTTCTTCAAGTCATTAGTGAAATTACTGGACTTAATTTCAATTTACAATGAATGAGTATATGGCTCATTCATGAAGTTCCCAGTTGTAGTTTCTTTTTCAATTTCACGGCAGTTTTTTTCAGATACATTTCAACAGGGACTCAGCCACAAAAAAATATGACAATGACTGTGTCTCCTAGATCACATGCTGGTAATGATAACCTGTATTTTGCCTACTGTTAGGAAAAGCAATTCATTATTTGACTTTCATCCACTCTAGGTAGTAAATTAATGCAAGTTTTAAGTGTACACAAATCCTGATCAATCTCTTAATTCTCTGATTACTACGCTTGAATATTTGTTACACTACTGGAGAACACATAGTAGAAAACTGCACTTCCTCGTTAAACTGCTATTTCTCAATTACAAATCATTTAGCCAATGTCTAGAGACTGTCAAGAATGTCCTGCTTTTATAATAACATAATTATATTCTCTTAACTAGGATTATCCTTAAAAATATAAACAGCAGAAAAACATTTGAGGGAGTATATATTTTGCTGTGATCTCTTTACTTACTTGACATTATAATTTTCTAATCACAAAACATTAACTTCAAAGTGACATAGAGCATTAAATTTACTTCAAAACCTTTAGGGATCACATTTAGCTAGCTAGGAACACTTACTGCAGCTTGCAGCCTGCTTTATTCTCACTTTCCAAATGCCCTGCAATTTTTCTTACAAAATCATGGACTACACTTCCCTGGAGTTAGCACAGCAGTGTGGTACAGAGAGCCTTGCTGGACCTAAGACTTCAGGATTCATTTTTCCTAGGGCAATCTGTACAATTTACCCCTTTATCATCAGTTGTATAACAGAGTTGCAGAAACCCATATACAGAAAAAATTATACATAAAAGGATCACAGAACCACAGAATGTTAGGGATTGGAAGGGACCTCGAAAGATCATCCAGTCCAATCCCCCTGCCGGAGCAGGAACACCGGGATCAGATCACACAGGAACGCATCCAGGCGGGCTTTGAATGTCTCCAGAGAAGGAGACTCCACCACCTCTCTGGGCAGCCTGTTCCAGTGCTCTGTCACCCTCACTAGAAAGAAGTTTTTTCTCAT